>JAMXBD010002952.1:0-150581 GCA_024138025.1 Combretum micranthum
CGCCAATTTCTCGCACTGCTTGGATTGTGTGTAGTGGCACATGCTCCTAAATATAACTAAATTGGTTATAGGCATAGGGATTAGGAATAAAGCATGATTGTATGTTGTTTAAGTGAATGACAAACTTCAATATTAAAATTGATAACTATTTATTTGATAATGATCATGTAATGTGAATTGAGAATTATCTAAAATTGAGGGGGTCACTAAGTAATGTGGTATAATTCTTAATTTGACCTTTAAGTTAAGTGAACATGTGTAGCACGGCAACATAAATTGCATTTACATGGTATTTACGTCACGTATTAGCATCTTAGTTCTATGGTAATTTTGTGTCAATCCAGTAAATCTAGTTCTGTGAAAGGTTACCATTGGGTCGTTAGCCTCACAAGAACTAAGAAGACACCAAAGGATGTTGCCTTTGTTAGAGCTGGCATTGAGATATGAGGACAAAGCGCTCTAAGCCTTCCATTCCAATTCTCCCATGATCATCCTAAAATAACTTTAGCCTATCTCTTTAAGCTCTGTCATATTCGCCTAAAGAGATAAATTCAAATAAAAATTAGGTTCAAGGCTTTTTATAATCAAATTCATGCATCTACAAGATACTAATACTTAGCGGGATCTTTAAGGGTTTAAGGCAAAGTTGAGATGATGTTACTTAGATATAAAATAGTAAATAATTTTAAAAAACTTCTCCTCCCTTAATTTTCAGTCTCCCCTGGGTGTAAATTACTAAAACTAGTCCTTCAACCTTTAGAGAGGGCATAAATCTCCATTGGTTTGGATTTTGGTTATCCAAACTATGTTTGTTGCATATGCTTGATTATTGCATTGCACATGTATGCTAATTAAACATTGCTTGACATTGATTAAGTTTTTGTTAAGATTTGGTTATTCACTGAGCTTGTTGTGCTCATACTCTAAGAGACTATTTATTTACAGGAATCAATAGGAAGGATCAAAACTAATGGAATGAATGCTAATATAACTAGCAAAGAAAATCAAGACTTGAATCCAAGAGAAGACATAGTCTTAAGATCCATGCTTGTACAATTTTGGTGTAATAGTTGAGAACATAATAGAAATGATATATGTAATGAATTCTTTGGAGTTTAATGTTTGTGTGGGAAAATATGGCTAATTTGTTTTTTAGGAAAGTAATGTTATGAATATTGTAATTATAGAAACAGATTAAATTAAGGAAGTTTAACCGTTAAATTAGGAGATTTTGTTATAAATATAGTAATTATAGAATCAAACTAAATTAGGGATGCAAACCTCTGAATTTTTCGAGAATGGTTTTGGAATACCGAATCGAAACCCTAAAGACTGACCAAAGTTGAAACCGAACCTTAAACAATTTCGATCACGGGATGTTATAAGAGAATCTTCAAAAACAAAAATAGAAAGTTCAATAATCGTTTGGCACAAAACCCGAACATGAGACAATCATCCATTTGATCCTTAATGTAAACCCCTCAATTTCTAAGGTGAAGTTGGATTAAACCCTAACCCTAGTCAAACCAGAGTTTCAAAAGTCAACAAAGACTAAGATAATCTAACAGTTTCAAATCCGGCAAACTCGTGCTCTCAAACCCTAGAAAACTAAATGGAGTTAATGGCTTATAATAGTTTGTAATAATATAGGGAAGTATAAAAATATCAGACTTGCAATTTTCTACTGTCTTTAGGATCCGAATGGATCAGTTCTCGAAAAGCATGTCCCGGAGCTCGGAATAATAAAAATATTCTAATAACATCAAAAGATTCATAATTAAAAAAGGATTTCAAAAATATCAATTTCAAAATTTTTCGGTAACAAAAAAAATCAGATATAGCTCGTTTACGCACATTTTTATTACTACCGGTATTTTATTTGTTTAGTCTACTATTCATAGTACTATTTCTATTATTCATTACTATTTCACTATCTCTACTATTTCACTATCTCTACTTTTTATTACACCTATTTCTTACTACCCATACACCTATTTCTTACACTTTTACATTTTTAATACAACTTTATTCACATCAAACCTTACACATTATTACTTTTCTTTACAAAAATTACAAAACAAACAAAATATCCTCTCTCTCTCTCCTCTCCCTTCATGCGCCAGCCATCTCTCTCTCTTTTTCTATATTATTCCTTTTTCAATTTATTTTATTATATCTAATTTCCACTCCAAAATTCTATAAATACCCCATTCCTCCTTCATTCTTTCAAATATTCATTTTACATAACAAATCTACCAAAATTCTCTCTCAAAATACTCGCTCCAACAATCCCCTCTCAAAACACTCTCTACCATCTCCTACTCTTCAAGAAAAAAATAACAAAAACACTACCCATTCATCTCTTTTCAAATCCTTCATTAAACCTTAGGTAAAATCCTACCCATATCTCTTTATCATGTTCATACAACTTAGCATGAGCTTAGTGTATGTTTCTTAGACTCATGAGAGTTAAAGAAGCAATAATATGTTCATGTTTTGTTTTTGTTCATGTTCATATTTTACATTATGTTATTATTGTTATTATGTTGTTGTTATTATTGTTATTATTATTTGCTATAATCTAACTTCTATATAGTATTATGTATATTATATATATATATAATATATTTCTTTAGAGCATATAAGCTCATTTGTTATTTTCATACTTTGCAATTTAGTCACTTGTTTCATGCAATTTATTAAGACTAGTCTTTCTAGTCTTAGACTTGTCCATATCAAGTCAAAACAATTTTCTTTCTTTTCTTTTCTTTTTGGGACTAGTTTATTCTTAGTCCCGAATTGCCTTGATGAAGCTAAGGCTTCCAATATATCGGGATACATTGATGAAGCTAAGATTCCCAATGCTTGACTATTTTATTACATTTATTTACTTATGAGTATTCATTTCTATCTTATTATGTATTATTCTTACTTTTACATGGCTACATAATCATATTTATGCATCATTAGAATGTTGTTGTCTTAAGTAAAAATAAAAATGGGTCTTCTCTTAACCAAGGAAAAGTGGACTAGATTTCTCAATAAAGGAGTTTTCAACAAGAAGCCTAAATATTATTTTTAATAAATTCTTTTTAAAAGCTTAGACAAATTGATCATAAGTTTTAAAGTATTATTGCCTAAGATTTTTTTGAAATGAAGGGAGCTCATTTCTTTTATAAATCAAAACTAAATAATCCATAAAGATAGAATTTTTTTTTTTTTAGTCTTGAACTTAAGATTTTAAGTCAACTATACCTTTTTATAAAACTTAAATAGGTTCACTATAGACTTTGAAAATCATAAACTAAGAAAATTTCTATACAACTTAATTTTTTATTATTGTTATTCTCTTTCAAAATTAAAATGAATTTTTGCTAAGTTCTAATATTGATAATTCCTTATTAAGGAAGCTTTTCTTATAAACTTATCTAAAAGAATTATTCCACCACTTGACAAATATTAAGAATAAAACAAGTTTTTCAAATCAAGGTAAAATCAACTCACTATTTTAGAAATTAACTTAGAAAAATAAAATTTCCAAACAAAGTAAAGTTTAAAGGTAAAGTTATTTTCTAAAGAAGAAAAAGGATATAAAAATGGAGGAAAAAACATACATTTAACACAACTCCAAATATTTGACACACCAAAAACTTAAGGAATATATTGAAAAGCTTATTTTTCAATCACTAGAAATAAAGTTAGTAAATGACTTAAAGAACCAATTTTTTTTTGGAAATTAATTTACTTTTGAAAAGATAGGAAATGAAATTATAATAGGAAGACACTCACTCATAACAACCCAAGTATATTTTAGTTTTATTTCTAGTAATTCAAAAAGGAGAAATTTTCAAAGTTTCATCTTTTAAAACTCATAAAGACAAATTGTTTATAAAATATCAATGTTGAGACAACACTACAAAATCATGCGTACAATATGAGTATATATATATATATATTCAAAGGATTTTTCAACTATATAAATATCCATATATTTTGCTTAAAGATTTTTGAGTAAAGAGAAGTTTGGAAAAATCATATTTTGTGAACTATAAATTCGTAACTATTATGTACCATAGTAGTTTGCAACGCAAATGCCTTCTTATGACAAAAATAACCCTAAAAATGGATAGATCTTTTCGAATAGATAGAAAATGGTATATTATATGCGCAATTCCGAGTTAAAATGACCAAGTTATGGCCATTTTAAGTAGGAATTACCCTCTATACTAATTTTAACGATCTTATGACATAGTTTTTGATAAGTACCATAGAATCAACAAGAAATACTCATTATGAGTATTCTTCTTGATTAGTTGATCTTGAGGAGGAGTATTCATACTGTAAACCCCTGTTTTCTAAGCCCTAAACCTTAAGCCGGAAAGTTTACCGGAGACCTTAAGTCAATGGATCTTGAGTAAAACCCTACAGTTTAGATCCTGAAAACCCGAGTTCGCAAATCGAGGAGTCGAAAAATAATTAAAGTGTTTAGATAGTCCGTAATAATATTTGAATTATTAAAAATATCAGATTGGTTCATTTTCGGCTTATTTCGAACCCGTTTGGATACTGCTTTGGAAAGCGTGTCCCGGGGCTCGGAAAATTAAAAATATATCTTTAATATTTTTAGACTCGTATTTTTATAAGGATTTCAAAAATATCAAGTTTAGAATTTTTCGGATTCTAAAAATATCAGTTATAGCTCATATAAGCTTATTTTACTCTTACCGGTAACTAATTGTTAAATTTCTAAAAATAATTTAATTGATTATTTTATTTAAATCATAAAAATTCTGCTACTTTAATAAAAATATTTTTCTTAATTTATTTAAATTTTCTTATTCAAAAAGTCACTTTATCAACCCATACCTCAAGTACACATACATTATCATTACTACACATTATTATGTCTTCTTTTGCTTTTTCTTACACTTCCATTTCCCAAAATTGCAGCTGCCCATTCCCCATAAAATAGCCACTTTTCATTATTTTTAATTATTTATTTGATATTTTAAAAGTCTTTTAGTTACAAATGGATGCAACTTGTTACACTTTCAAAATACAAGTTAAAATCAAACAAAACCACCCCCTACACTACACTATCACGCCAGCCCCTCTCCTTGCAGCTGCATGTTTTATTTTTTTTAAAATTATTTAACACACTTAACTCTATTAAACATCTATTCCTTCTCTCTTTCATTTTAAACCCTACATTTTTCCTCTCTCTTTTTCCCTCTCTTTTCTCTTCTTCTTGCTTGTCTTCTTAAACAAGCTGTCCCCATTTTTCTTTCTTGCTTCCACATATATTTCTTGCAATTATTTGAGGTAATCTTTCCCTTTTTGCTCTTATAAGATGTTCTAGGATGATACCATGGATGTTTCATGCATCAAAGGACATTCCACAAGCTTAAAAGGCTATGGATGATGATGCCAAGAAGTGAAACACTCCTCTAGATGATGATCTCTTTTGTTCTTAGTATTTTTGTTATATGGAAGGCTTGTTTATCTTCTTGTTTTTGTGATAGCTTGTAGATCTAGAGTTTTATCAAGCTTTAGTTATGTTTATGTGTAGATCTAGAGTTAAGGCTACTACTAAGTTTTTCTTATGCTTTCATGGATATATTGAGTAGATCTTAGATTCAAGTTGGAATGAAAAAGAAAAATTCGTAACTTGTCAATGCCCTATTTTAAAAACCCTCTTTCAAGTCTTAAAATGGAAGCTTTTGTTAAGAAAATGAAGGTTTGATGGATGTATATCATCAAGGCTTCATCTTGCAAGAATCAAAGTTGATTTTCAAAGTTTATTTTCAAAAACAAAAATTGTATTTTCGGATCAAGACAAAGATCCAAAATAAAAACATTTTTCAACTCACAAATGAGGATTTTATTCAAGAAATGAAGGGTTCTTAGGATATAATATGTAATGGGTTGTTTTTCATGAGTTTTGATGAATTTTCTCAAGAGATATGTCCAAAATAAATTTATGAAAATTCGGATCAAGACCAAGACCTATTTTTGGAACCCATCAATCAACTTTAAAATGAAGATTTAGACAAAAATATAAGAGGCTCTTGATATAGATATCTTAAGGAATGATTTTCATAAGTTTGAATGGGTTTTCCTAAGAAGTATTGCATAAATCAAGTGCTTTGTAGAAGACAATATTTAGGTCTTGTTTTCATTGTAAGTTTCAAAGTGGAAATTCGTAATTATGAGAAGACCAATTTTGAAAACCTTCTTTTTGATCTCAAAACAAGTATTTTACATTGAAAATGAAATGCTTTGATGATACATAATATAGGAAAAATTATTTTCATTGAACTAAGTGAGTTTTAGTAAAGGAATTACTCAAAACAAGACAATGAGTTTCAACTTGTGAATGTTGGTTTTATGAATATGGATTCTTAGAAGTTTCTTTTGAACATTATGTTTGGATTAGATAATGTAATCTCTTAATTTTGTTTTAGAGGATCTCCTTGCAAGCTTAGGACTAATATGAGTAACCTAAGTAGTTAAATAGAGTAGATATGGCAATTTTTCACAAAGGCTCAAATCTGGAATTTTCGCAACCCTACTGTACAGTACGTTTCCGACCCTTAAATGACCTTAAATGTTTGAATTAACTTTAGAAATGGATAGCTCTTTCGAAGTAGGTATAAATCGGTATATTATAAGCTAAATTCCGAGTTAAAATGAGTTAGATATGACCTTTTTAAGTTAAGGATTCAACCTAGACGGAAATTGACGAACTTAGTAAATAAAATTGTTAAGTTTAATAGAACTTCATAAGAGATACTCATTGAGGGTATTCTTTGTACCTAGGTGAATTGGAGGACGGGTTACCACTTCCCGAGGACTATTACGACTAGTGGATTTTCACTACATGGACAAGTGAGTTCATTTCTCAATTAATTATGCTCTTGGATGTGCTTGTAGTAGTAGTGGCATTAGACTTAGGAAAAGATAAAATTGTGTTGAATGGTGATCTAAACTTGCATGAATGAACGATAAGTATATCGAGGCAAGCTTTGTTGTAATAATCTTGTATGAGCTAGTATAGATTTGGAATGTCTGAAAATTGTATGGTCACTTTTAAATTATCTAAGTAATATGTCATGATTATATGAATAAACTGTACATGCATATCACGTAGTGAGTCTTATATCATTGTCGAGTATGTCTTTGGTGGGACAAAGGTGTACTGGGAGGCAGCGGGTCTTTAATGAAGGGGACTAGGGTTGCATGACTTATGGACCACCCCATTCGAATAATGAAACTATGGTTGCATGACTTATGGACCAACAAAATTGTGGTTGCATGTCTTATGGACCACCCCACTTAAGATTGGGATTATGGTTGCATGTCTTATGGACCAACTTTGGAATTGTAGTTGCATGTCTTATGAACTACCCCAAACCCCGAATGGAGGGCGTAAATTCATTCACTTATGACTACCGGAAAGTCATATGCTTGTTTGCTCATATGCTTGTGCATTCATATGGTTGCTTAATTATAACTTGCTTGTATAGATATTTTAGCTTGGTCGGGCATGTTACTTGAAGAAAATGAATCTCACTAAGCATTAGCTTATACCCCAACAGTTTTTGTTGCAGCGTTCCTATTTTTGGATGTTCCGAGAGGACATTTTGTGCAGGTTTATCACATGGAATTAAAGAGCTTTTGAGGAAGTCGGGACCTAGTGTAGGCGTGGACTTCTAGGAAAATCTCTTTAATGTGATTCATATTTGTAATTGGAGCTAAACGATGTAGACTCCTATTATTTTGGCGGGGGTATGCCCCCTTGGCTTTTGTAAAGTTAACTGTTTATCTTGTTGTGATTTATATTCTTAATGCTATGTATGCTTTCTTAAGACTACTCGAATCAAAGTGTGATCCTAAAAGTTGTGAGTACACCTTACACTCGATATGTAAACTTATGGGATGACTAAGGTGTCATACTTAAGTTTAATATCGGTGTGGTGGACTGTCGCGTTTAGGGTACCCTTTGGGGCGTGACAATACCCAGAGGTTTATTTCGATTAGTAAAATTACGATCGACTCATCCATAAGAAAGAAGTGTCTCATGGCCAGTGAGTTCATCTCCTATCTATTATGTACTTGTTTGTGCTTGTAACTAGAAGCACTAGAAGTAGGAAAAGGTAAAAATAATTTTTTTATGATAACATTGATTGAAAGAATACTAAGCATATCGGGACATGGATTGTTGTTAAATCAAATTGTGTTTTATTACCATGTTAGAATGTCTGCAATTTTATGATCGGTTTAAAATACCTTAATTACATACTTCAGGTTATATATATTAAATCGATTCATGCATATCACGTAGTTAGTTTCATTTCATGAGCTATCGTACTTAATGGGACAAGAGTATAGTAGTTGGGTTTGCAGGAGCCATAAATCTGCAAGATGGGCGAATAGGAGCCTGAAAGAAATATTTTATGATGGACGAGTAGGAGCTAGAAATAAACTACATAAGTTGGATTTTAAAGATGAGTTTTAAAGAGCTTGAAACATCTAACCCTGAATGGAGGGGTAAATCCATTCAAACATATGATTTCCGATAGATCATATGTATTCCTTGTTCATTTGCTTGATGCATTCATATGCTTGTTTAATAACTTGTTTGAAATTATTGATACGAGTACGTTAATTTAGGACTAATCTCACTAAGCTAGTTATGCTTATACTCCGATAGACTTTTGTTGTAATAGGATCAATACCTTTTATGCCCAAGGACTTCATAGACTCGAGTGGGATTATGTTTTGGAAAGCTTTTGGAAATACTTTGAAAACCTTAAGCTAAATATCCTTTAATATCTTGTGGTATTAGTATTATTTCCATGTGTGAAAGACTAAGATGATAATGATTGTTTGGAGATTTATAGGGGAAAGCCCCAAGATGATGTAAGAATTATATTCTTATAATGTTAAAATTAGATGGCTATCTGGATTTCTTACCTACTGTATTTACTATCTCGAACTATACATCCCATCAGTGTCTCCTATTGTTGTGATAGACTCCTCACATATGGTGCTGAAACTTTCGTATAACTTTAGGAAGTCATTCTTAAGTTTTAATGCCGTATATGGCGGACTGCCACTGTCACGCCCCATAGGGTACCCTAAACGTAACAGTCCACCACATGCCATATAAGATTCCCGAATTACCCCCTTAGTGTAAACCCCGGTAATTCTAAGTAGCTAGGAAACCCCAGGAGTTGAAACGAAACCCCAACCCGATCAAATCGAGTCTAGTAAATGGAGCCTAGGAACCCTAAATCCGGCTTTCCTTCGGTTTCATAGTAAAATAAATATTTTGGAGTGAATGAATTTGAATTGTTGTTCCAAAGTACATTTCAAACCTTTGAAAGTTTTAAATTCGGGAATTTTTCAATTCCGGGCCTTCCCGAGCCCAATTACGGAAAAGCGTGCCCCGGGCCACGGATTCAGAAAAATATTCCGGAATATTCATTAGAACCGTAATTTTATAAGGATTCCAAAAATATCAATTTCATAATTTTCCGAGCTATAAAAATTACAGTTATAGCTTTTCCCGTGTTTTCGGAACAACCGGTAAAGTAGATGTCTTGTCTACTATTCACAAGTACAACCTACACTACACACTACCCATACCCTATTCTTACATCCTTACAACTACTCATTTCAATTTTCTTTTCCAAGAAAATTTGTCTCTTAAATAATTATTACATTTATTACAATTTCATTTACTAAATTACAAAAAAATCAAATTTTACACACACACCCCCATGCATGATGGCCGGCGCCCCCCCCCCCCCCCTTTGTTTCCCTTCATTGTAATTATTTTTGCTATATTTACTAACTAAACCTAATCATTTGATATATATACTTATTTTTCTCTCTCTCTCTTCATTTCTTTTGTTTCAAAAATTTTAAAAGAGCAAAACTCTCCCTCCTTCTCCCTCTTGATGCCGTGAGCTTGCCCCCTCCCCTTCCTCACATTTCCAACTTTGTTTCTTCTCTTTTTCACTTCAAGACTCCATTGGTATGTGTATGTAAGCCTTGTTTCTTCCTATTCTTGTAATGGCAAAGGTATACCTTGTGTATTTCCTCATCAAAACCCTATGATGCTCATGCTAGGGACATGGAAATGCATGAACAAGGATGTCAAGCCATCACAAGACATGGATCTAGTGTTTAGATGCATTTTGTTAAGATTTCATGTTGTTCATGCATATAAAGTAGTGACCTTGTATTTATATTGTTGTTCATGCCATGAGATTCATGTTATATACATCATATGTAGTAGATCTAAGGTTTAGACATCACCACTTTATGTACATGCATGATCATAGGTTCATTTTTGTTTATGTGCTTTATTGATCATAAAAATGAGTCTTGTTCATGTATAGAGATGTTAGATAGTATATCTCCACATATAGATGGCAAGAACATTGAAAAAGGAAGGACTTTGTTAGATATGGAAAGTTGAAAATTCGGATGAAATGGAAACCCTACCCTAAAGACCTCCAAAATCAATTTTAAACTTATATTTCATAAGAAAAATGAAGGGTATGTGTAATAGACATGTTGAAGGAATTATTTTCATGAGTTTAGATGAGTTAGGCATAATAAAAATAAGAAAAACAAGAGGTGAAGTTAGAATGAAAAGTGTTGACTTTAATTGTGTAGTCAAATTCGTAACTTTGTGTAATGCCTAAATAAACACTTAGTATTTAAGTCTAAAATGATGTTTTATAAGCTAAATGAAGTCCTTAGATAATGTATACATTGAAGCCCCAATTTTTAATGCATTAGACTAGATTTCCCTTAAGAAAAATGTAAGAAAAGAAAATTTGGAAAATTCGGATTTTTACAAATAGCTTATTTGAAAACATGTTTACCAAATGAAAAATGTGAATTTTTGTGCATGAATGGAGGCCATGACTATTATAGACTTTGAGAACCTATTTTTAAATAATAAGTAGATTACAAGATTAAAAACCAAAGAAACCCTAAGGAGTATAATGTGGGAAAATAACTTCTTAGAATTAGCCTTTATGAAACTTTCCCCAACACTTAGGAGTTCCTAAAAGTTTATTACTACAAAAATCATCATGACCATGCACAAGTTGAGTCCATTACATGGCATACACATTAGTAGTTCATTCCCATATCATTCATGCATGAATCATCATTTAGGAATACTTTTTATCAAAGACAAAGCAAATTTTCGAGATTGGGTCAATTGCGGGACAGAACTGATCCCACTGTTCCGTGACCCTATTATTTTCAAAACTTGGATTTAATACTTGAATTAGATAGATCTTTCGAAGTAGATGAAGATCGATATAAAGTTTGCGAAATTCCGAGTTAAAATGACCAAGTTATGGCCGTTTTAAGTCGGAACTTCCAAAATAGCGAGAAATCCGAATTCAACTAGTCTAGATGTATAGTTTGATTTAATTACATGGTGAGAATCTCATAGGGATTATTCTTGTTTGGTAGGTGATTCCGAGCAGGACGACACTCTACCTCCCGATTATTATTATTAAGAAGTTTGGTGTCCCATGGCCGAGTGAGTTTACTTCCACTCTCAATTAATGCTTGTGAATGTAATGTAGTGGCACTAGTGATGTAGGCAAAGATAAAAGGAATTGTACAAGCATGATGGGGTATGTGGGAATTATTTATGTTGTTGATTGTTGATATGTGAAATGGAGCTTAAGGTATATCGAAACCGGGTGTTAAGATATTGACTGTTTTACTAGAATCTTATGATGAATGTCTGCGAATACTTGTTGGTCACTTAAAAGAATTGAATTAATGACTATTCGACTCCGACTATAAATTGAGTTCATTCATGTCACAATGGGGTTGGAGCATTTGCATTGGTTGGTTTTTCGTGACCCATAAAACGAATGTGAGGTTAATCGTGATCCATAAAACGAATGTGAGGTTAATCGTGATCCATAAAACGAGCTTTTAATCAGTTGACCGTGAGCTTAAACGGCGTCGTACCGCAGGATTCGTTAATCTGCTAACCCGGGATGGAGGGCGCAAGTCCATCCACATATGATTTCCGGTTGGTCATATGTTTGTTGATCACATTTGTATGGTGCATACACTTGCTTGAATAATCACTTGCTTGAATGATTGTATTTAATTGTGTTATGGAAGTATTACTCACTAAGCTAGTTAGCTTACGCCCCTATAGTTTTATCTTTTGCAGCATGAGTTTATATGGCTTAGGCCAAGACAAGCCACAGCGCAGGTACCGGAGATAGGAGTTTCCTATAGAAGTTTGATTCATTCTTTTTGTATAGACTTCCATTGGAAACTAAGGACTCTGGATGACTGTAATAGACTGTTATTCTTTTGCGGGGGAATGCCCCTTAGATTTTGTAAACTTAACATTATGCGTTTTGATTTATTATCTATGGCTAATGCATGCCTCATTAAACTGTTTAACTCCATTTGTTGAAGTATTCTATTGTCGTAAAGGAACGCTTTACATCTACTTAAGACTTCCGAAGGCCCCGGGTAGGGAACTCGAGAGTCTTACTTAGTATGTGGCGGGCTGTTACGTTTAGGATACCCTACGGGGCGTGACAGTTTAAGTTGGTATCAGAGCCTAGGTTATAAACAAGACAATAGAATTAAAATAAACCGGACCTAGAAATCTAATACTAGGTTAAATGGAGTTAAAAATGTTTTCTTGCTAGTCTAATTAGTAGTATTGTTTGATGTAGGTCTCTCTGGGTGAGACTAGGGAAAGGGCAAGGAATTTTACAAAGAGAAATGATGAAACATGGTAGAATATAGACTGAGGCTAAGAATTGTGTGAAGATTTTGCCTAGCCCGACATCCCCGGACCCTAGGGGAAATGTACAGGTTATGGAAGGATGGGCTGAGATATACCAGATGGGCTTCAGTAGTGGATCAATTGAGTTATGATCCTATGAAGAAGGAGCTGGACAAGTTAGAGACATCTATACTTAGAGAGGATCATGGTTGATTACGGGCGTGAGCCCATGACGAGAAGCCACATTTATCTTGAAAAGGGAGGAAACCGAACCCCTCCAGATTTTAGGGTATGGATCCCCATAGGGCCCTTATATGTTTATGCTCATGATAACTTATTTGATCACCATGACTGGAATATAGCTGATGCATGGAATCACATCACCTGGCATGCAATCTATTGGACATCCTCCCCCCCGTGTAATAGCTCCACCTCCAGCTATGATATAGGTATGCAGCTGAATGGAGCACCTGTGATTGAAGGAGAAGAAGAAGAGGAGGAGGAGGAGGATCCCGAGGAGGATCCGAACTGGGAACAAAATGAGGTGCCTAGGACCCCTACCCCGCCTGTTGAACCAGAAGTGCAGGTAAACCCAGAACCCGATCAAATTATATGGGATTTTAACCGGATGTTGGAGATACCAGAGAGTGGGAGGGTAGAACCCGAGGTAGATTCCAGGCTATGGAGAGATGTGTATGTGGAGGGTGAGAACCCACCTGTGCTTGACCTAGCAGTAGTAGAACCCGAGGCCCCAGTGCCTATGGAGACTGAAATGTGGCAGATGAGCCTGTGAGAGAGCCTGAAGTAGAGGTGAACCGCCTAGGTGAGCCCGAGATAAGAGGTGAGGAAGAGGAAGTAAGCCCGCAAGAGGGGCAAGGGACTGAAGAAGAAGAAGAGGAAGAAGAAAGTGAGGATCAGGAGCCTCTAGTCGACCCGCTAGGAAGCGGAGGATGACCACCAGGGAGTATCTTAGCTTGTTCGTCCGACAGGACGATGGTGGTTCTACCAGCAGGAGACGACTTCCTAGCCCGACCCCCGACAGCTCTAGTGATGATTAGAGACCGGGATGTTAGCTAACCCATAAAGTCCAAGCGGAATCCTGATTTTCTTATTTTGTAGTAGGCAATGCGGGATGCCAAATTGCCTTAGGATTTCAGGATAGTTAGTGTTTTATTGTTCTTTTTCCCTGTATTTTGTCATGTTTTCGGGAATAGGGAAATTGATTAGAATAGGAAGGAGCTTAGCTAGCCAAATTTTGGGAACTAAAAGTTGATGTAATATTTGTATGGCTCGCTAAAGAAATGAAAAGGATCACTTTTGTTTTAAAGAAATGGATTGTGAAAAGCACGCATTCTAGTCTGATACATAAGAGAACATTAACTGCATATAGATTGCATAAGCATCACTCATTCGCATTATTGTGTGAAATATCAATTAGTTACAATGTGTGGATTCTTCTATTTCCCTTGTTTCTTTTAATTATTCCTTATTTTCTTTTATGGATTGATATTTTGACTCATCTTATGACTTATGGAGTTATGTATTCCTTTTCCTTCTGAGTTTAAATTCCAGATTCTCGCAACTTCTGAGCTTGTTATTAATCTTATTCCTTTGAAACCTAAAAACCCTAAATGTGCTAAAAATCCATTAAACATTGTGTAAACAGACGTAACCGACGAACTCGGAACCAAGGACAAGGGTCTAATCCTAATGAAGCCGATCAACCGGCTATACAACAACCTGACCCCCAAGGAGTAGCACCCCAAAACCAACAGGGCGATGTACTAAATGCGATTGGGCAATTGGCCAATCTTCTTAACACCTTCATTCAGAATCAAAATCCAGTACAGAACCCACACCCAAGTCAGAGTGCTCGGGATTCAGCACCACATCCACCGCCCGCAGATCATCGGGAAATGACTGCGGAGGCACCTGCTCCACAAGAGGAGCACTCCTATAATGTGCGGTTACCGCCACCCCCGCCATACAGGAGACCCCACCGAAGCTCTTTACCGGACTTCATTAAGAGCAACCGGTACTTTGATGGGGCATTCGGCAAGCCGGATGAAGCTGAGGATTGGTTGGCTCAAGTGGAACGTTCTTTTGCTGCATACGAGATTCCACCTTACTTGCAGCTAGAGTATGGGACGTATATGTTAAGATACAATGCTCGAGTCTGGTGGGACTCCAAGAGAAGGAATTTGACATCCCCGGCCACCTGGGAAACCTTCCGCCGGGAATTCTTGAATAATTACTTTCCCTCTAGCTTGAGGGTGAAGTATAGTGCGGACTTCCTTCATGTAAAGCAGAAAGGGAGAACGGTAGAGCAATATGAAACTGAATTTGTTCACCTGCTGCAGTATGCCCCTGAATCTTTCAGGGATAGTGAGGAATTAAAGAAGCAGGTATTTCTGGGAGGCTTGGACGAGGAACTGCGAATCAAGCTAGAAGAGTTCGGAGTAAGAACCTATCCCGAGATGGTAGAAAAGGCTCGAGTCATTGAAGGGGCTAGAAAAAGGAAGTATCAGGAGCCCGAAAAGAGAGTATTCGGGAAGAGGCCGTTTGATGCCTCGAGCTCAGGGTTCAAAGGTAAACGGTACAGGCCGTACCAAGGGTTTAAAGAGGAGTCTAGCAGCAAGCCGACCCAGTTCAAAGCCAACGTCACATGTTGGAAATGTAAGGGACACATGCACCTAGGCAATGCCCGCAGTTGAGAACAAGTGCTATTTTTGTGGCGATGCTGGCCACATGGTTTTTACGTGCCCGAAGAAACTGGCAGTAACTTGCTTCATTTGCAAGGAAAAAGGGCACTTAGCTTCCGAATGTTCACAACGAAAGAGCGTGGCCACCCGACCCTTCGGAGCCTCGAGTAATACCAACCCCTTGAGGTCTGGTAACAAGAGCGGAAGTCGAGCAGCTTCCGCGATGCACGGATGAGGCTGTACAATTAGAAGGCCAATGGATGGTGGAAGAAGACGAAGATGAGGAAGTGAGTTGGCAGCTTTGGATCAAGCGAGAGTTGATGGTGGCCTGGTGACAGGTTAGTAACGAAACCCCTCCTAAGTTGAATTATGTTGTTTAAATTGATTGCTGTTTAAATGAAATTGTATATATTATGGAAAGCTGGAAGTAGAGACCCTATGGATAGCCTTACGAATATTTTAAGGTTCATATGTGATGGGTGTTTGTTGACCTCAGGACATACAAGTAAATAGCGTGGAAGCCTATGCCTTGTTTGACACGGGAGCGACCCACTCGTTCATCACCTATAGTTTGGCCAACCGACTCGGATTGCCCATAGCCACAACCATGGTTAGCTTGAGGATTAAGACCCCCACGGGGAGTGTGGTGTCGACCCGAGATCTGATAAAAGACTGTCCATTGGAAATCCATGATCACCACTCCAAAAGTGATCTAATTGTGCTGGAAATGAATAAATACGAAGTTATCCTCGGGATGAATTGGTAAGTAAGTAAAGGCAATAGTGGATTGCCAAAGAGGACTGTATGTTTTTATGATCAATCGGGAGAAAGTAGAATTTATGGGAGAGGCCTTAGTCCCAAGAAGGTTGATCTAAGCTCGTTCGAGTGATGATGGAGGATGAGGAAATACCGATTGAGGGTGTCTTGGATGAAGGGGAAACCGTGAGGAAAAGAATATTCCAGTGGTGAATGAATACTTGGATGTGTTCCCAGAAATTTTGCCGGGATTACCGCCAAAGAGAAATTGACTTTGAGATTGTGTTGGCTCCAAACACCGAACCAATATCTAAAGCGCCATACCGGATGGCACCGGCTGAGTTGAAGGAGCTAAAGACGCAGTTACAAGAACTTTGGACCAGAAATTTATAAGACCAAGTGTGTCGCCATGGGGCGCACCCGTCTTATTTGTGAAGAAGAAGGACGGATCGATGAGATTGTGTATCGACTACCGGGAATTGAATAAGGTGACTGTCAAAAATCGATATCCCTTACCAAGAATCGACGATTTATTTGACCAGCTACAAGGAGCTTGTGTGTTCTCACGTATTGACTTACGTTCGGGGTATCATCAGCTAAGGATTAAGCCTGAGGATGTGCCTAAGACAGCTTTTCGTACTCGTTATGGGCACTACGAGTTTTTGGTAATGTCATTTGGACTGACTAATGCACCGGCTGCATTTATGGACTTAATGAATAGAGTCTATAAGCCGCTTTTGGATAAATGTGTGATAGTCTTTATAGACGACATCCTCATATATTCAAAGACCAGGGAGCAACATGAGGAGCATCTCCGTTTGGCATTGCAAACCTTACGAGATAACAAGCTGTACGCCAAGCTGTCCAAGTGTGACTTTTGGTTAGACAGGATATCCTTCCTCGGACATGTGGTAACGGGTGATGGGATATCAGTTGATCCCGAAAAGATCAAGGCATAGTGGATTGGAAGCCACCACAAACAGTTACTGAAGTGAGGAGTTTCTTGGGATTGGCTGGCTACTATCGCAAATTTGTGAAGGATTTTTCAAAGATAGCTAAGCCGTTGACTCAATTGACTCAAAAGAACGAAAAATTCATTTGGACAGACAAGAGAGAACAAAGTTTCCAGGAACTAAAGCGACGACTGGTCTCGGCACCGATTTTGGTTTTACCAGATCCGGAAAAGTCTTACACGGTACATAGTGATGCTTCGAGAAATGGTCTTGGATGCGTCTTGATGCAAGAACGGAAGGTCATTGCGTATGCTCTCGGCAATTGAGACCGCATGAGCAGAATACCCTACGCATGACTTGGAGCTAGCTGCAGTTGTCTTTGCCTTGAAGTTATGGCGACATTATCTGTATGGACAACGGTGTGAGATATACACAGATCATAAAAGCCTTAAATACCTGTTCACACAGAAGGAGTTGAACATGCGGCAAAGGAGGTGGCTGGAATTAATAAAAGATTATGACCTGGGGATAAATTACTGTCCAGGAAGAGTAAATGCAGTCGCGGACGCCCTAAGTCGGAAGAATCACGGGGAGGTAGCCGCTTTGATTACAAGCCAGAAGGAGTTGATTAAGGAATTTGAGAAGTTAAGGATCGAGTTCTAGATCGAAGTGCTGAGCTGGAGATATCTAACTTGGTGCTGGAACCAACCCTCGTGGAAAGAATCAAAGAAGCACAAAGGTATGACGAAGTGATACAAAAGATAAAAAGGGAAACCCAAGCGGGAAAGTACCTTGACTTTGCCGTGGATGAGGAAGACGTGATCCGGATGAACGGAAGGTTGTGCGTACCAGAGGATGAGGAGTTGAAGAAGGAGATAATGAGTGAGGCACATAACTCCGGGTATACCATGCATCCGGGAGGCACCAAAATGTACCAGATTTGAAAAGTTGCTATTGGTGGAATGGGATGAAGCGAGATGTGGCAGATTATGTGATGAAGTGCGCAGTATGCCAACAGGTGAAGGTAGAGCACCAGAGACCGGGCGGATGCTAAAGCCCTTACCTATTCCTGAATGGAAGTGGGATCAAATATCCATGGATTTTGTTTGTGGCTTTCCCAAGACTCCATCGGGTTGTGATGCAATATGGGTAATAGTGGATCGGTTAACTAAGTCGGCGCATTTCCTACCCATAAATATGACCTATTCAATGGAAAGTTAGCCAAGATTTATATCAGAGAGATCGTGATTACATGGCATACCTGCAGGGATCATCTCGATAGACCCGAGATTTGTGTCCAAGTTTTGGACAGCTTGCAGAAGAGCTTGGGTACTAAATTGCATTTCAGTACGGCTTCATCCCCAGACCGACGGACAGTCTGAGCGGACGATCCAAACCCTTGAAGACATGTTAAGGGCGTGTGCCCTGGAATTCAAAGGGAATTGGGATAGTCATGTACACCTTATCGAGTTTGCCTATAATAACAGCTATCACTCCACTATCCAGATGCCCCGTATGAAGCTTTGTATGGACGGCGTTGTAGGTCCCCTTTGTTTTGGGATGAGGTGGAAAAGGTAGCAATTGGGCCGGAATTGGTACAGGAAGCCGCGGATAAGGTGAGGTTGATTCAGCGGAAAATGAAGGAAGCCCAGGATCGACAAAAGAGCTGGGCAGACTTGAAAAGACGGGAGCTTGAATTTAAAGTGGGTGATCATGTGTACCTGAAGATAAACCCGATTAAAAGTATCAAGAGGATGCGTACCAAGGGAAATTAAGCCCGAGATACATTGGACCTTTTGAGATCTTAGAAAGAGTCGGAGACCTGGCGTATCGGCTAGCCCTACCACCTAATTTGTCCGGGATTCACAATGTGTTTCATGTGTCAGTCTTGAGGAGATATGTGGCCGACCCAGAGAGGATTCTGGAATTGGAGCCAATCCAGTTGAAGGAAAACCTGACATATGAAGAACACCCAGTAAAGATATTGGATAAGAAAACTCAAAGGCTACGAAAAAAGACATTCACTACGTGAAAGTATTATGGAGGAATCATGCCTTTGAAGAAGCAACCTGGGAAGCGGAGGATGAAATCCGGAGAAGTACCCCGAGATATTTGAAGGACAAGGTACGTCAGTTCCGTTTTGAGGACAAAACTTTATTTAAGGTGGGGAGGTTGTAAACCCCGGAATTCTCAGTAGCTAGAAAACCCCAGGAGTTGGAAACGAAACCCTAACCGATCAGATTGAGTTTAGTAAATGGAGCCTAGGAACCCTAAATCCGGCTTTCCTTCGGTTTCATAGTAAAATAAATATTTGGAGTAAATGAATTTGAATTGTTGTTCCAAAGTACATTTCAAACCTTTGAAAGTTTTAAATTCGGGAATTTTTCAATTCCGGGCCTTCCCGAGCCCAATTACGGAAAAGCGTGCCCCGGGCCACGGATTCAGAAAAATATTCCGGAATATTCATTAGAACCGTAATTTTATAAGGATTCCAAAAATATCAATTTCATAATTTTCCGAGCTATAAAATTACAGTTATAGCTTTTCCCGTGTTTTCGGAACAACCGGTAAAGTAGATGTCTTGTCTACTATTCACAAGTACAACCTACACTACACACTACCCATACCCTATTCTTACATCCTTACAACTACTCATTTCAATTTTCTTTTCCAAGAAAATTTGTCTCTTAAATAATTATTACATTTATTACAATTTCATTTACTAAATTACAAAAAAATCAAATTTTACACACACACACACCCCATGCATGATGGCCGGCGCCCCCCCCCCCTTTTTTCCCTCTCATTGTAATTATTTTCTATTTTTACTAACTAAACCCTAAATCATTTGATATATATACTTATTTTCTCTCTCTCTCTTCATTTCTTTTTTTCAAAATTTTAAAAGAGAAAACTCTCCCTCTCTTCTCCCTCTTGATGCCGTGAGCTTGCCCCCTCCCTTCCTCACATTTCCAACTTTGTTTTCTCTTTTTCACTTCAAGACTCCATTGGTATGTGTATGTAAGCCTTGTTTCTTCCTATTCTTGTAATGGCAAAGGTATACTTGTGTATTTCCTCATCAAAACCCTATGATGCTCATGCTAGGGACATGGAAATGCATGAACAAGGATGTCAAGCCATCACAAGACATGGATCTAGTGTTTAGATGTGTTTTGTTAAGATTTCATGTTGTTCATGCATATAATGACCTTGTATTTATATTGTTGTTCATGCCATGAGATCATGTTATATACATCATATGTAGTAGATCTAAGGTTTAGACATTCACCACTTTATGTACATGCATGATCATAGGTTCATTTTTGTTTATGTGCTTTATTGATCATAAAAATGAGTCTTGTTCATGTATAGAGATGTTAGATAGTATATCTCCACATATAGATGGCAAGAACATTGAAAAAGGAAGGACTTTGTTAGATATGGAAAGTTGAAAATTCGGATGAAATGGAAACCCTACCCTAAAGACCTCCAAAATCAATTTTAAACTTATATTTCATAAGAAAAATGAAGGGTATGTGTAATAGACATGTTGAAGGAATTATTTTCATGAGTTTAGATGAGTTAGGCATAATAAAAATAAGAAAAACAAGAGGTGAAGTTAGAATGAAAAATGTTGACTTTAAGTGTGTAGTCAAATTCGTAACTTTGTGTAATGCCTAATTAAACACTTAGTATTTAAGTCTAAAATGAATTTTATAAGCTAAATGAAGTCCTTAGATAATGTATACATTGAAGCCCCAATTTTTAATGCATTAGACTAGATTTCCCTTAAGAAAAATGTAAGAAAAGAAAATTTGGAAAATTCGGATTTTTACAATAGCTTATTTGAAAACATGTTTACCAAATGAAAAATGTGAATTTTTGTGCATGAATGGAGGCCATGACTATTATAGACTTTGAGAACCTATTTTTAGTTAAATAATAAGTAGATTACAAGATTAAAAACCAAAGAAACCCTAAGGAGTATAATGTGGGAAAATAACTTCTTAGAATTAGCCTTTATGAAACTTTCCCCAACACTTAGGAGTTCCTAAAAGTTTATTACTACAAAAATCATCATGACCATGCACAAGTTGAGTTCATTACATGGCATACACATTAGTAGTTCATTCCTATCATTCATGCATGAATCATCATAGGAATACTTTTTAAACAAAGCAAATTTTCGAGATTGGGTCAATTGCGGGACAGAACTGATCCCACTGTTCCGTGACCCTATTATTTTCAAAACTTGGATTTAATACTTGAATTAGATAGATCTTTCGAAGTAGATGAAGATCGATATAAAGTTTGCGAAATTCCGAGTTAAAATGACCAAGTTATGGCCGTTTTAAGTCGGAACTTCCAAAATAGCGAGAAATCCGAATTCAACTAGTCTAGATGTATAGTTTGATTTAATTACATGGTGAGAATCTCATAGGGATTATTCTTGTTTGGTAGGTGATTCCGAGCAGGACGACACTCTACCTCCCGATTATTATTATTAAGAAGTTTGGTGTCCCATGGCCGAGTGAGTTTACTTCCACTCTCAATTAATGCTTGTGAATGTAATGTAGTGGCACTAGTGATGTAGGCAAAGATAAAAGGAATTGTACAAGCATGATGGGGTATGTGGGAATTATTTATGTTGTTGATTGTTGATATGTGAAATGGAGCTTAAGGTATATCGAAACCGGGTGTTAAGATATTGACTGTTTTACTAGAATCTTATGATGTCTGCGATACTTGTTGGTCACTTAAAAGAATTGAATTAATGACTATTCGACTCCGACTATAAATTGAGTTCATTCATGTCACAATGGGGTTGGAGCATTTGCATTGGTTGGTTTTTTTGACCCATAAAACGAATGTGAGGTTAATCGTGATCCATAAAACGAATGTGAGGTTAATCGTGATCCATAAAACGAGCTTTTAATCAGTTGACCGTGAGCTTAAACGGCGTCGTACCGCAGGATTCGTTAATCTGCTAACCCGGGATGGAGGGCGCAAGTCCATCCACATATGATTTCCGGTTGGTCATATGTTTGTTGATCACATTTGTATGGTGCATACACTTGCTTGAATAATCACTTGTTTGAATGATTGTATTTAATTGTGTTATGGAAGTATTACTCACTAAGCTAGTTAGCTTACGCCCCTATAGTTTCTATCTTTTGCAGCATGAGTTTATATGGCTTAGGCCAAGACAAGCCACAGCGCAGGTACCGGAGATAGGAGTTTCCTATAGAAGTTTGATTCATTCTTTTGTATAGACTTCCATTGGAAACTAAGGACTCTGGATGACTGTAATAGACTGTTATTCTTTTGCGGGGGAATGCCCCTTAGATTTTGTAAACTTAACATTATGCGTTTTGATTTATTATCTATGGCTAATGAATGCCTCATTAAACTGTTTAACTCCATTTGTTGAAGTATTCTATTGTCGTAAAGGAACGCTTTACATCTACTTAAGACTTCCGAAGGCCCCGGGTAGGGAACTCGAGAGTCTTACTTAGTATGTGGCGGGCTGTTACGTTTAGGATACCCGACGGGACGTGACCACTTAGTCTTTCAAGAGTCTCATATATATGTAAGGCGTACCTTTACAACAATAGAGTATAAGTCCGAATGGAGATAAAAGCTTAATTTGGCATGCATACAGTAGGATATAATTCATGAAACATAAATAATATTCAAATTCTAAGGGGCATTCCCCCACAAAAGAATAATTAACGGTCTTATACAGTCATCAATTTTAGAAGTTTCCTATGGAAAGTCTAAACATAATTTCCAACTTCTAGGGGAAACTTCCTAGCTTCTGTACCTGTTCAGCCGGGTCACGTCGCCTAAGCCACAAATGGGAAAGCTGCAAAAGGAATGGACTGTAGGGGCGTAAGCTAACTAGCTTAGTGAGTGTAATCTCCCACAAAAACATTTATGGCACAACAATTCAATCAAGTTATTAATCAAGCAATGGATGCATCAAACACATGAGTTCAACATACATATAACCAACCGGAAATCATATGTGGATGGAATTGCGCCCTCCATCCCGGGTTAGCAGATTAACGACTACTGCGGTACTAACAATATGCCGTTTATGGTTCACGGTTAACCTACGATTATTCGATGTCGTTTATGGTTCACGACTAACCTACCGATTATTCGATGTTGTTTATGGTTCACGACTAACCAACGATTATTCGATGTCGTTTATGGTTCACGACTAACCTACGATTATTCGATGTCGTTTATGGTTCACGACTAACCTACAAATGCTAATGCTCCTTTCCTTGTGATATACACGTGTCAATTTAGCGTTAGTCCAGGTAGTTGATTAAACCAATTTACTTAGGCGTTCAATCAATTTTTCAGACAATCCATCATAGCTAACTACAAAATCAAAGTTTATCACCCGGTTTCGATATCTTAATTTGTGTTCGCACATCATCATCAATCATATAATTTCCCAATAATCCCCATCATTCATATTCCATTCATTGGCCTACATTCTAGTGCACTACTTTACAAGCACATACAATAAATGAATCGGGAAGAAAAACTCACTCCGCCATTGGTAACAGTTCTTCTAGTAATAGTATCCGGAGGCAAATAGTCACCGTCCACGGGTTCACCTATTCATATAAGAAAATACCCTAATAAGTATTATACCAACTTAGGACACTAAAACTCTAAGAAAACTTAGTAAAATCGGAATTCGCGTCATTTCCGAAGTTCCGTTTTAAAATGGCCATAACTTGGTCGTTTTAAGTCGGAATTTCGCAAATTTTATACCGATTTCTATCTACTTTCGGAAGAGCTTTCTAAATATGAAGTTTAAATCAAGTTTTGAAAATATCTAAGCCTCGGATTGAGGGATCAGATCTGTACAGCGGGTTTATCAATTCCAAAAATGCGGTTTTCATGAATGCATTTGAGATTCCTAGTATAAAATGATACTAAATGCAATGGTAATGATTTTCCTATCATGAATGTCATGATGTGAACTTTAATGAGTCTATGTTCTTATAACTTTTTAGATTTAAAGAATTTTAAAATAAACTTTTCTTAGAAACCATTTTATACCAATGTTTAGTAAGTGAATTTACTACACTTGACCACCTACATATTACAAGGATTTTCTTTAGAAAAACTCTACTTTGTTTAAAGAAATTTGACCCTTATATTAGTTATATCCTAAGGCCTTTATTTCTTTAATAAAATCCACATTTATAAACTTTAAGTGGTCTTTTACTATGGGGTTTCCAAAATCCGAATTTAGAAATTTCACTTTCAAGTTGATTCCTTTGAGAAAAATAATTTATACCCAAAACTTTAAGTATTTATTATACTTTACCCTAAGCACTTCATTTATTTAAGAAAATATCATTTTTGAAGTTGGAAAAATACTGTTTTTCTAACCCTACATCCATTATACGAATTTTGTCTACGGACTTTTAGCTCAAACTTCTATGGACTTCATTTCTTGTTCCAACATTTTCTTTAGTAAAAACCCATTTAGACTCATGAAAAATATTACTAACATTATCTATTACCCATAGCTTCATTTCTTTTATAAAATATATGTTTAGAAGTTGATAAAAGTGTTTTTGACCTAGGTTTACAAAGTCATCCGAATTTACACAAGTGTGTTTCTTGAAAAGTGTTTTCTTTTTGACTTTATTATCTTATCTAACCATAGATCTATATACTAAAAAGGTTATTTACTAAAGACAAAAGCATTTAAAGACTATTAATGCACATAGACACAAAATAATAATGAAACTTTAAATCCTACATGATTATGAGTAATAAAATGATGGATCTACTTTATCAAATGCTTAAATGAGCTTTGGAACATAAAAACTATATTTTTAGAAAAGATCTTTTGTTTAAAAATACTTTTTGATGGAGAAACATAAAGCTTTTGGCATGAAAGCTCCTTTAAGTGTTAGATCTACTTTGTAATGGTTCGGTTTCTTGTTTTGATCTTTCCTTGACTCTAGCAAAAGCTCATGAGGTCCTTTGGTTGGAATATCCAAGAATCACTTAGCCATAACAAAGATCTATGAGTGGAAGGAGTAAAAGTCTACTTACTGAAGGTAAAGGAAGATGAAAAAGAAGAAATGGAAGTTGTGTGTGTGTGTGTGGGGCTTGGGAAGGTCACGACAAAGAGGGAAATGGGGAGAGAAAATGAGAGCTTTTACACTTTGAAAAATTTGGAAAGTGAACGAATGAGGAAAAGAGAGAAAATGTAGTTTAAATAGGAAATGAGTTTAGGTTAAAAGGAGTTAAAAAAAATTGCAAAATGGACTTGGGGGGGGGGGGGGGGGGGGCATCACGCCGGCTTGCTTGTGGGAGAAGGGGGAAAGTTTGGAAAAAAAATTTGCTTTGTTTGATTGATTTAACATGAAGTGAAGTTGTTATGATTTGTAAGGAAAGTTAGGAGAAAAGTGAGTGATTTGAGTGATGGTAAGAGTTAGAGTTATAGAGTGTGCTAATTGGTAGTATATGTGGTATAGGTGGTACTTTTGTGAATAGGAGGAATAGTTGACAAGACAATTTAATTTCCGGTAGTAATGAAATACGAATAAAAGGCCATAACTGTATTTTTCATAACCCGGAAAATTATGAAAAATATTTTTTGAATTCCTTATTTTATTTCGGTTCAAATGAGTACTCATAAGTAATTTTTGAAATTTTAGTTCCGGGGCACGTTTTTCTTAATGGGCCTCGGATGATCCGGAATTGAAATTTTCTTAAATCTGATATTTCTTGGTTTGAAACATAATCAAGAACTATATTCAATATTAAATTTTCTTAAAAAAGTTTATTAATTGGAAACGAGAAAAGCCGGAATTAGGGTTCCTAGTTCTCACTCTAGACTTGAGCTATTCCGGTTTAGGGTTTTGGTTTCCGATTCTAGGGTTATCTTGCTACTTGAAAAACCGGGGTTTACAGCCATGTCTAGGGTACTCTTTGGGGCGTGACAAGGGAAGTTTAACTCTTAAATTTGGAGATTTTGTTATCAGCTTTTTATGATAGTTGCCGATTTTTTTTCTTAGATAACTTATATATAATTGATTCATTGTATACCCTAAAAAAATTATAATATACTATTCTCTTGTAGCTTTTACGTTATGGTATCATAGCAGTTCATCTTAGACTGCTTCTGATTTTCTGCTTCTACCTTTTTTATCTGTTCCTTTTTCTTCAGCAAGCCTTATTTGTCGGTGGTTTTCTTTCATCCTTGTCCCTACAACTAGTCAGCCTTGATTGATGGTGTTTCTGTAAGCCCCGGAAAATTTCAGTAAACAATTTAAAGATGAACTTTGAAAATAAACCCTAAAAATCACTCCAAATTAAAATCGAACTTTGACTAGTCCTAAATCACAAACGAATCCAGAAATTTCCGAATCTTGAGAAAAATAAGAATCCTTAAAAACAAAATAAGAACTCAACATGTTTCAATTCCAAAACCACTACGAATAATAAATTTCATACGTAACTCCGACTTATAAAATCGGGTAATATAAAGCCTAAAAAATTATTAAAAAGTAAATAACGATTAACTTTCGGAAATGAAACCCAATTCAAGAATTCCGAAAACATTAAGAGATATTAAATACTTACAAAAATAAAATTTAAAATAAATTCCTCAAATCAAATATGTTATATAAACATAAAATATCAGTTTCCAAATTGGCAAGGATATAAACCGAAAAACCACCCGGAAACCCTAAGTGGAATATAGTAGTTTAAGTCCGGCAATCTAACGCCCTTACCCGAGAGGCCGAGGTGTAGTTTAAGTGTGTAGAATAGCTCGTAGTAACACGAGTTCGCTTAAAAATATCATATTGGTGAATTTTTGACCTATTTCGAACCCGTTCTGATACAGACTTCGAAAAGCGTGTCCTGGGGCTCGAGATATCAAAAATATACCATTTATATCGTTAGACTCTTATTTTCATTGAGAATTTATAAAATATCAGTTTTATAATTTTTTGATAACTAGAATAATTGATTTACAATTATATTCGTATTTTTATTACTACTGGTAATTAACTGGTCTTTTATACTATTCACTATTATTCATTACCAAATTTTATTATTCTTATATAATAGACCCCGGTTTTCCTAATAGCCGGGTACACTTCGGAAACCCAAAAACAAAACCCTAAATCGGTTTGGTTCAAAATGTAGAAGCCCTAGATCCGGCTTTCTTTCGGTTTCATATCAAAATAAACATTTATAAAATGATTTAATTTTATAATGTTATTTCAAGTATATTTTAAACCATGAAAATTTTTATTTCGAAAAATTTTCTATTTCGGGCCTTCCGAGCTCCATTACGGAAAAGCAAGCCTCGAAATTAGAAATTCAGAAAAATATTCCAGAGTACCTTTAGACCGAAATTTTGATAAGGATTTCAAAAATATACGTTTTATAATTTTTAGGGTTATAAAAATTATATTATAGCATTTTCCCGTATTTTCTTTACTACGGTAAGTAGATGTCTTATCTACTATTTATTACTATTCACAAGTATAACCTACTATACACTCAATCCATACCCTAGTCTTACATCCTTACAATTACTCATTATATTTTCTTTCCAAGAAATTTTTGTTTCTTACTAATATTACACTTAACACTTTTATTACATAAATTCCAAATTTTCAAACAAATTCAACTCTCCCTCTCTCCCCCTCACTTGGCCAGCGCTATCCTCCCCATTTATCCCCCAATTTGTTTTATATTATCTCATTTTTACATCAAACAAACCCAAATTCCACTTAATATAAATAATCTCTTTTCTTTTTTCTCTCTCTCATTTTCATTTCATTTTTTCAAAAACTCAAAAACTCTCTCTTCCTCTCCTCCTCCATTGCCGTGACCTCTATAAGCCCCTAGATTTTTCAATAATTAGCAAACCCTAAAACCGAAGTTAAAACGAAACCTAAAGTTACCTAGTTATATGATTTGTTAGTGAATCTAGATCCGCAATCCCCTGTTCTTAAACCCTAGAAAAACGAAATTGAAATAATTGTGGAATATGGTTCGTAATAATATAGGAAAGCCCAAAAATATCAGATTCGAATTTTTCTAGTATCCCTCGGATCCGATCGGGATCAGTTTTCGAAAACCATGCCTCGGAGCACCGGATAGCAAAAATATTCCGATAACACCACTAGATTCGTAAAAATATAAAATTTTCAAAAATATCAGTTTTAGAATTTTTCGGTAACTAAAAATATCAGATATAGCTTAATTACGCGTATTTTCGTTACTATCGGTATTTTAATTGTCTAGTCTACTATTCATAGTACTTTTCTACTATTCATTACTATTCACCTATCTCTACTTTTTCTTACACTCTATTCTTACACTCTACCATGCCTATACCTTACAATTTACCTTCCCCATACAACTTTAATCACATCATGCTTTACATATTACTTCTTTTTATACAAAATAACAAAATTAATCAATTTTTCTCTCCCCCCATAGCCATTGCCGTCCACCCTCTCTCTCCTCCTCTTCCTCTCAATTTGTTTTCTTTTCCATTTTATTTATTACATCTAATTTCCACTCCCAAAAATCTGTAACACCCCCTCTTCATTCTTTCACACAACTCATTTCTACTAAAACTCTCCCAAATCACTCCACAAAATTACTCTCCCAAAATCTCTCTCAAGTTTCCTTTTTTTAGAAAACCAAGCCCCACATAATACTACAACCCATATTTTCTTCTTTAACAACACATAAACTTCAGTAAAAGTTTCTCATATTCTCTCATCATGTTCATCTAACTTAACTTGAGTTTAGTGTATGTTTTCTTAGACTCATTGAGTTAAAGAAGCAACAATTTATTCATGTTTGTTTTTTTTTCATGTTCATGTCTTATTTTCTTTATGTTACTATTATGTTGATATTGTTATTTTGTTTCTAACGTAACTTTATAAGTATTATGTATATTATGTATGTATATTTATTTTGAGCATATAAGCTCATTGTATTTATTTATTTTCAAGCCTTGCAATATTTATTTACTTAATTTATGCAATATTAAGATAGTCTTTCTAGTCTTAGACTTGTCCATATCAAGTCAAAACAATTTTTTCTTTGCTTTGCTTTTCTTTTGAGGACTAGTCTATTCTTAGTCCCGGGATACCTTGATGAAGCTAAAGTTCCAATACTTGACTTTACTTTTATGCCTTATTTTATCTTATTATATTGTTTTATTTGCTTTTCCATAAAGTTGCATATTCTCATTCATGCATGAATATGTTGATATTGTCTCAACCATAATGAAAATGAGTTTTCTTAAGTAATAAAAATAAGAATAAGAACTCTCTTTAAAAAAACAAATTTTTGTCACATATAAGAAATTATTTTTCCTAAAGACTTGAAGTTTTATCTTAACAAATATTTTTCTAAGGTTAGATTAAGTTTAGCTCTAGTTTTAGTAATAATATGAGATTTCACCAAGGAATACATAAGAAAAGTATCACAAACTCGTCTTTTAAAACTAATAAAATAAGAAAGTTTCTTTAAACTTAATTCCTTAATTAACCAAAAGTTTCTTAAACAATTTATCCAAGTTTTTCTACCAAAACTTTACAATACTAAAGTCTATCTAATTTTACAAAATTATCAAAAATAACCTTTCTAAGAATAAGCCTTACTTAGGAATAAAAAATTAAATGACATATAAGATCATTGATGATTATTCTTTTAAAGTGGATCAAACTATAGAAAGGCTTTAGAACACATAACCATAAAATATTAAGAAAAACTATGTTTTCCAAAACACTAGAAATAAGGTTATGGGAATTCTAAAACATTAAGATTTCTTTTTGAAAAATTAATTATTCTTAATAACTAAGAATTGGAGTTAGAGAAGGAAATACTCACTTATGATAATTTAGGAAATTTTTTTCAAAAACAAAACTAATTTCTTTTCAAAGTTTTAAGCTTATCTCACTTTTAAGACACATTGTTTTATAAAATTATTGTTGAGACAACACTACTAAATTCATGCATATGGTTTGAGTATATATATGTGTATTCAAAGAATTTATCAACCATACAATATATCTATAATTTTTTACAAAAGCTCTTGAATAAAGAAAGGTTTGAAAACTCTATTTTTGAAATTCGTATCAAATCTGAACGCTACTATTCTGAAACCGAAATAACTTCTTTTGATAAAAATAACCTTAGAAATAGATAGATCTTTTTGAGTAGGTAGAAATCGGTATATAATATGCGAAATTCCGAGTTAAAATGAGCAAGTTATGGCCATTTTAAATTGGAATTTCCATTTCATACGATTTTTACGAATTTTCTAAGGTAGAATTGTAGAACTTGGATAGATCTTGGATGAAATACTCATGTTGGGTATTTCTTTTGGTTTAGGTGTCGAGGACGAAGATCTTCCCTTCCCAGAGGATTACTTCGACTCCTAGAAGAAAGCAATGGACGAGTGAGTTTCCTTTACGTTTACGTATTCGCGCATGTGCTTGTAGAATAGAGCACTAGATGTTAGGAAAAGATAAAATTGATATGCATGTGGGATATTATGGGAACTATGAATGTAAATTTTTATGTGCGATCAATGAACAATAAGTATATCGGAATCCAAATTATGATTGATATAAATGTTCTATGTATGAATTGTTATGTGCACAAATATTATTTGATCGCTTTAAAATGATTTAATGTTATATTAAAATACCCATATAATAAATTGCTCATGCATATCACTTAGAATATCATTTCGAAGTTTTTGCTACTACTCCTCAGCGTGGGACCAGAAAGGTAAGCTGCCTAACTACATCTTGAGGGTTAGGACGTTTGGGGAATACGGCCTCAAGGTGTAGCCGAGCCGGATCGTTCGCTTTGGGTAAAGAAAGCTCGGGGACTAGTAGTACGGTTCGTTGGAACCCCAAGACGCGCGTAACTTAAGGAGGTCAGTCGGGACCCAGTTCAAAGCATTCCCTAACCACCGATGGAGGGGTAAATCCATTACACATACGAAACCGGATAGTCGTATGTACTGTTGCATTCATATGCTTGTTTAATAAACTTGGTTGATTGCTTGTTATGAGTACTTATGCGTAAGGAATATCTTACTAAGCAAGTCATGCTTATACTCCTATAGACTTTTGATGTTGCAGGATAATCTTTTGCACCCGAGACCACCTTGATCCCCCCGGGTAGAATCTTTATTTTGAGAAGCTTTTGGAGGAATTCTATTTTGTAGTCTTAGAGTAGATTTCTTCTAAAATCTTCTAGCGTTTGTTGTTTATCTTAGCAAGACCATGTTATTATGAAATGATCGGGGGAATGCCCCTTAGAAGCTGTAAGACTTTTATTTCAATGAAATATATATTAAGTGTTATTTTGCATGTTCCGCTGCCAATGTCTTAAAATGCATTACTCCACCGGTCTCCCTTTGTTGTGAATGTACGCCTAGTGCCGATATGGAAGCTTTCGAGTGACTGAGGTAGTCATTCTTAAGTTTTAATATTGCGTACGGCGAGCTGTCACGTTTAGGGTATCTGCTGGGGCGTGACAACCTCCCTCCCATTTCCAACACACACACTTTGTTTTTCCCTTCAAATGTATTACTCCACACAACAAATAGGTAAGAGATCTATACTTTAGGATCTTGAAACATGTAATGGCAAGTTCATTCATGTGTGATTCCACACAAAATCCCCATAAGCTTCAAGCTAGGGAAGTGGAAACACTTGAACATGAGATCCTTGCCATCACAATGTTTTAGATCTTGTTATTTGAGTTGTTATGCTATTATCTTGTTTTAACATTATGTTATGTTGTTATTATTAGTGATTTGTGCATATATTCATCATCTATTCATGTTCACATAACCATCATAGTGTTCATGCATTTACAACTAGTTTAGAAGACTAGATCTAGTTGTTTTAAGTTCATATATGCATTAGACTTTTGTTTTATGCTCTTAGATAACTTGTAATAGCTTAATAATAGTAGGAAAGTTTTAGAAAGCTCAAGAACTATTTTATTTTCAACAAAAATCATTTTTGAAAATTGGGATGAAAAATGAACCATATTTAGAAAAGTTATTTTTCAAATTTAAAATGTGTAGTTTTCATTTAAAATGAAGGGCTTAGGGTATAGATAACATAAACGAATGGTTTTGATGAGTAAAGTTTAGATCTATGAGTTTATAGTTTACTACCATGGGTTTCTTTTATATTTATGTTCATATTAAGTGTAGATCGTGGTTTTGAACTCAAACAAAAATAGTGAAATTCGTATTTAGCTAAGACCCCAACTTAAAAACCACTTTCCAAGTCTCAAAATGGAAGTTTTAGTTGAGAAAATGAAGGTTTAGTGGATGTATATCATCAAGACTTCTTTTTACAAGAATCAAAGGTGATTTTCAAAAGTTATTTTCAAACTAAAAATTTCATTTTCGGATTTAGGCCAAGGCATATTTTAAAAACATGTTTTCCAACTCAAAAATGAAGTTTTTATTTAAGAAATGGAAGGCTCTTAAGATAAGATATGTAAGGAAAGGATTTTCATAAGTTTAGATAGATTTTATCAAAAGATATGTCCAAAATAAATTTGGTAAATTCGGATCTCAACCAAGACTAATTTTTAAAACCCATTTATCAACTCCAAAACTCATGTTTTATGTGAAAAATGAAGGTATAGGTAATAGGTATCATTAAGTAGTGATTTTACAAGTTGGAATGAGTTTTGATGAGATTAATGTGTAAAACAAGAAGTAGAATCAAGATGAAAAATTTTGAGTTAGTAGTCAACTTGTAAAGTTCGTAACTTTGAATGATGCCCATGAAAACACCTATTATCCAAGGTCAAAATAAAAGCTTTATGTAATGAATGGAGTCCTTAAGTAATAGGTATCATAAAGTCTTAGATTTTAATGCATTACACAAGTTTTTCCCAAAGGAATCATTCAAAAAGTGGATTCCTAAAAATTCGGATTTTTGAGTAAATCCTATTTGAAAACATATTTGCAAAGTGTAAAATGCAAATTTTTATGTAAAAATGAAGTCCTTAGTGGTTATGTATGGGTTGAGCCTTAGGTTTCAAAATATCAAGTGATTTTTACTTAAAGGAATCACCACAAAAACAATTTTTACAAAATTCGGATTTTGGAATCAACTCTACTTGAAGACATGTTTACAAAGTGTAAAATGAAAATTTTTATGTAGAAATGATGGTCATAAGTAATAGATATAATGAAGACTCAATTCTAACTAAGATAACTAGAAATTCCTAAGAATGAAATCCAAAACACTAGTGTGATGTCAAAGTTAGAAAATTGGATTTTCAAGAAGTAGCTATTGTTGGAGTCCTGCAAAAATTTATGAGTTTTAAAAGTTCTTTTATCAAAAATCATCAAGATCATGCATACATTAAACTCATCACATGTCATTCATGTTAGGAAATCATTCATATTTCATGTATTCTTGAATTATCAAATAGGAACATTTCAAGCAATTACGAAACTATTTTTCGGAAATGGAGATCGTTACCGATCAGACTTGATCCCTCTGTTTCATGACCCAAATGTTTTCAAAACTTGAAAATAATATTATAATTAGATATATCTTTCAACGTAGATAGAAATCGATCTATAATTTGCGAAATTCCGAGTTAAAATGATCAAGTTATGGCCGTTTTAAGTTGGAATTCCCGCTTAGGATGAGAATTACGAATTTGATAGTTTGTATAAAATCGTTTGGATTAGTTTGAGTTGAAATACTTATCAGAGTATTTCTTCCTTTTTAGGTGATCCCGAAATCGATGATTCCCTGCTACCAGATTACTTTTACTAAAAGACCAGTGATCCAATGGCTGAGTGAGTTTTCTTCTTATTTTGTTATCTTGTTGTGCTTGTAGCTAGTTGCATTAGAATTATAGGAACAAGATAAAAATCGATATGAATGGGGATGGGAAATATGATGAGACTGTGATGAATGTATGCTAAAGAATACTAAAGCATATCGAAATCATGATCCAATTGGATAACTGCACTGTTCATATTATTCCTGTTATGTGTATGATATTGGTTGGTCACTTTAAAGAATGTACGAATATTTTGATCTAAGAAAAATTATAAATTGGTCATGCATCGCATCGGACATGTTGCATTTGGTAGCGTGCTACTCCTACGTAGGTCGATCGGTATGGTTCGATGACTCGTTTGGATAACGAGACCGGTATTAGAGCTCATTCATGGAAACTAAGGTGCATCGGAGATGCATTCCATATGTGAGCCTAGCCGAGGCGAGTGCTATGAGCCGAGGGCTTGGGGATTATCAGCGGTCGTATAGACTTCAATACCATCCCTAACCCAAGATGCAGAGGGCATAAATTCGTTATGTGTGTGGGTTCCCGACACCTATACATAATTGTTTGCTCATATGTTTGTTCATGCATAGCATATGGTTGATTATAACTTACTTGTTACGGTACGAAATTAAGGGAATTCTCACTAAGCTAGTGTAGCTTATACCCCAATAGATGTTTAAATGAACAGGTTATCTCAAGAATGCAAAGTGGGGACTGAAATGGTTGGAGCCAAGAATGACTTTGGTATTCCGGCAGGAAATAAGGATACTTGAAGTTATTAGCTAGGTTTTATGATTTGCCTTGTAATAGTTTTATATAGTAGAATCTTTTGATGATTGTAATTGAAGTATAATGTTTTGTATTTGGAGTATAGTAAATCAAATTTCCTTTACATTGTTACTTAAGTTATATCAACATAAAATGTATCACTCCGATGAGTCTCCTCTATGTGTTAGACGCCTTGTACATAGTATGGAAGCCTTCGCGTGACTTAAGTGGTCATTCTTAGGCTTTAATATTATGTACGATGGACTGCCATGTTTAGGGTACCCTTCGAGGCGTGACACTACGGTACTACCGTTTAATTAATAAGCCGTTTATGGATCATGGATAATCAACTTATGTCGTTTATGGATCACGATCAACCAACTTTTAGCCATTTACGGATCACGGGTAGCCAACATATGCTAATGCTCCATCTCCATCTCCATCGTGAAGTGATTATGTCCATATTAATTTATCAATCCAAATAGTTATTAATACCAATTTCTTAGGTGATCAACAAATTTCGCAGACAATCACTCCTATAATACTCTAAACAAGCATAAGTTAATCACCTGATTCTGATATTCTTAATACCATTTCTCAACTCAACAATAAACATACATAATCCCCCATCATACGATTCCATTTTATCTTTTGCCTTATAGTCTAGTGCAACTATTTACTACAATCACAAGCAAGAAATGAAATTAGGAAGTAATACTCACTCGACCATTGGTCGCCAGTCTCTTACTAATAGTAATCCAGTGGTAATGAATCATCGGGATCCAAGTCACCTAAATGAGTATTTCAACTCATATCTAATCCATTTTATTTCATAAAAACTATTAAGTTTGTAATTCTCGTCATTAGTGAAAATTCAAACCTAAAATTGCCATAACTTGGTCATTTTAACTCGGAATTTCACAAATTATATATCGTTTCCTATCTACTTCGAAATATCTATCTAATTCTAATATAATATCTAAATTTTGAAAACTTGTAAGTCTCAAAAAGATCCAAACAGATCTGGTCAGTAACTGAATTTCCATTTTAGAAATTGTTTTGTGAGGAATTATGATATTTGTACTATCCATGCCAAATATGCATGCAATAATAACAATTCACTATCATGAATGGTGTGTTATGAGCTTCCTATATGCATATTCATGATGATATTCTATTAGAAAATATTTTTGAATATTTCTACTTTACAAGATATCATGAATACTTAACCTAGTAAGTTCAATTTTGTGTTATTGACCTACCACACTTGTTTTAGAGATTTTTCTTAATAAAATCTATTTATTCTTGCTAAAATTAAGTCTTTACCATATCTATTCCTTAAGGTCTTCATTTTTTAACATAAATCCTCATCTTACACTTTGTAAATAAGTGTTTAAATATTGGCTATTCCTAAATTCAAATTTTTGTAAAAATAGTTTCTAAGTGACTGCTTTAAGAAAACTCATTTGATACTTTAAAAATTCAAGGCTCCATTATGCATATCCCCTAAGGGCTTCATTTCCTTAATAAAACTTCCATTTTGAGTCTGAAAAATTGGTGCTTGCATATCCTCTTTTCCTAGTTACAAATATTATGTAACTATCTTAAGATCAAATTTTTTTATCTTGTAAATATTTCTTGTTTAACAAATTTCTCTTAGTAGATCTACCATTAACTTACAAAAATTATTTCCTATTGTTATCTATTTCATAAACTCTTCATTTTTCACATAAAAATCATGTTTTAGAGTTGAAAAATAGGTTTTCAAAATGCAACTCATTTTCCATCCGAATTTAAAAAAGTTTGTTTTTATAAAACCAAATTTATTCTTGAGCTTTTTGGCTCATCTTCATAAATATCCTAACTTTTAGAAGTAATAAAACATTCATTTTCATAAGACAAGATATTTATGACCATTCACTCATCCTAAACATAATAAATGCATGAGATCTACAATACCATGTAAGAGAATAAATGTTTAAAAGCTAGATCTAAGTGTAATTTTAACGCCTTAACCTATTGGCAATCTCTTAAATAGGACACGCAAAGGCTACAACATTCTAACACCACAATTTAAAACATATAAAATATAATCTCCATAACTCTTTTAGATGATACAACAGTAAGTTCAAATCTTTTAAAACTTGCAAATAACAATCATTCCAAACATCCTATTGATCCAAACAATGCTGGCAAAACCAAAGCCAACAAATCCAAAACACCTAAAATTTCAAAAATCCTTTTTATTATATAAATTCTTAATATAGTTCCTGTAAACCCTCGTTTTCCTAATAAACAAGTAAACTTTGGAAACCGAAAACCAAAACCCTAAACTGGATTAGCTTAAGCTTGAGAGAGAAACCTAGGAACCCTGGATCCAGCTTTCCTTCGATTTCAAACTAAAAAAACTTTTATAAATTAATTTAATGTGGGATGTTGTTTTAAAATATATTTCCAACCATAAAAAGTTCTGATTTCAAAAAATTCTTTATTTTGGGCCTTCCCGAGATCCATTACGGAAAAGCGAGCCTCGAAACTAGAAATTCGAAAAAATATTCCGAAATACTCTTTAGAACCGAAATTTAATAAGGATTCTAAAAATATAAGTTTTATAATTTTTCGGTTTATAAAAATTACAGATATAGTCTTTTCTCGTATTTTCTTTACTACCGGTAAAGTAATTGTCTTGTTTGCTATTCATTACTATTCACAAGTACAACCTACTACACTCACAAGCCACTTCCTACTCTTACAACCTTACAAACACTCAATTACATTTTCTTTTCCAATGAAAATTTGTCTCTTAAAAAATTATTACATTTAAAGACTTATTATTACATAAATTATTAAACAAAACAAATTTAACTTCTCTCTCTCTTTCCCTCTCATGAACCGGCGCACACAAACCCTGTTGAGATGAAAATTACTCATATTTCTTGGGATTAATTTGGATTAATTTGTTATTAATTTTATAGAAATTATTTGGAATTGGTACTTATTTGTGTTTTCTATGATTTTTAGGATTTTGAAGTCAAAAGAAGCAAATAATACAATATTGGAACAAATTGGATCAAAATGCCAAAATCAGCAAATTTAGGCTGGCCATATTTGAATCATGGCCGCCGGCCTTTGTTGGATTTCATTGGCGTTTAATATAAAACATACAAAGGCTGAAGAAGGATTGAAGAAGGAACGCCGGCAGCGTATCTATTTAGGCCGCTGGCCATCTCGTCTCTGGATGCTGAACATTATATTTAGGCGGCCAGCTTATATTCAATGGCTGTCGGCCACCTTGGTTCTGAACGTGAGCAAGCAATGTAAGCCGCCTGCTAAGCTGGCGGTGATCCTGGGTTTTCACCAGCATAAATCACTTACACCGACCAATTCATGAAGAAAGCCGCCGGCCATCCTGGGAATTTCGCCAACCTTCTTGTAACGGCTAGGTAAATGAAAAGCCATGAAGCATTTAGGCCGGTCAATTCATGATCTAAACCGATCCAGCCTTTGTCCCTACGAATTCCATAACTTCCAAACTTGTATTTATATATTATTTAGGGTTTCTTTCAAGAGGATTCATTCATTCCATATTCAGATACAATTTTGTAAGAAAATCCTAGAGAGAATTCTAAGGGTCATGAGTGGCTAAACTCCAAATCTAGCCAAAGGATTGCTACATATTCAATTCAAGATGGATTGTGAGATCAAAACGGTTCTATTATATTGTTCTTAAATTGAGTATTCATATTTCATCTGCTTTATATGTTATTATTGTATGTTTACTGATTGCAACTTTGGATCCAGTTGTATGATTAACAAACAATAATCAATCAATTAGGAAATCATATCCGTAATTGTATGATCTTTCTAATATATGTGATGAAACAACACGATTAATTATAAACCAGAGATTGATTTTGTGTTGTGGTGAAATATGATCTAGTTTAAATGATTCATGCTTTTGGGATTGTTGATTAAGATTGGTAATCTCTCTATTTCATGAAGCAATTGATAGATTAAATCCTAAGAGCGTATTTAGGGTTGTCTAATCAATTAGGGAAATAATCAAAGATCTATCTTGATTATCGAATCATTAAGGAAAGATAGATTTTCAGAGCGTGTTGAAAGTCAAACCAATCTATTCAATAAAGGAACAATAATCTTTGAGTCAATGATCAATCCCAAGAATTGAATTGTGGTAAGACTTTGGTTGGATATTTTCCTAATAGAATTTTCGTATTTAGATATAGAATTTATTTAATTGTTTGATTTCAAAAACCCCCCAATTTTCTCTTTTCTCAATCTTGATAGAAATAGATTTTTACTAGTTCCCTGTGGAGATGATCCTGCTCAACCCTATTTACAAATCTTAGAGTAGGTTAAATATAAATATTTTTATTTGTTGGATTCGACAACCACCCCCTCCCCCCCCCCCCCCCCCCCCCCCCTCCCCCCCTCCCCCCTCTCACCCCTTAGTGCAATCACGCCCCGAGGGGTACCCAAAACGCGACAGTCCGCCGTCACAATACTAAAGCCTAGGAATGACTACTTTAGTCACGCAAAGGCTTCCATATCAGTACAAGGCGTACATCACAACCAAGGGAACGCATCGAGTAGCACAATTTATATTGATAATAAATAAGTAACAAGGCAAAGAGAATACTTATCATAAAACATAAACATATTGCATTGCAATTCTTAGGGGCATGTCCATCTATTATCTTCAAAATAAATATACATCACTATTCATATAAGTCATTATATATAAAGAACCTTACAAAATTAACTTATTTATGATTCTATTTCCTTCATAAAGCTTAACCATCCTTTCATGATTTCCTCAATGTCATGATCCTCAATATAAGCTACGGATATACCTGTTTAAACAAAATCTATAGGATAAGCTACAACTAAGCTTAGTGAGATATTCCTTTCATTTGCACCAAAAATTTTCAACAAGTTTATTATTTAATCACACATGCTATGCATATAATGCAACAACCACTTGATTACGCAAATGCATACAGTTATCTGGAAACCATATATAGAACGGATTTACCCCTCCATATCAAAGGTTAGGGAATCGGGGTTGAAGGTCATCGACCTTTACTGCTAGTCAAACAATATAATATGACTGAATTACTCACCTGCTCATGGTGACTTAATCGAATTGTCACGCCCCGAAGGGTACCCTAAACGTGGCAGTCCGCCGTACACAATATAAAGCCTAAGAATGACCACCTCAGTCATGCGAAGCTTCCATACTATGTACAAGGCGTCTAACACATAGAGGAGACACATCGGAATGATACATTTCATGTTGATATAACTCGAGTAACAATGTAAAGGAAATTCAATTCACTATTCTTCAAAATACAACTCATTAACTTCAATTACAATTCATCAAAAGATTCTACTACATAAACTATTACAAGGCAAATAGGAAAACCTAGCTAATAACTCAAACTTCTTATGTCTTGCCGGAACCCGGAGTCATACCCGGCTCCAACCAATCAGTCCCCACTTTGCATTCTTGAGATAACCTGTTCATTTAAACAACTATAGGGGTATAAGCTATACTAGCTTAGTGAGTGAAAACTTCCAGGATTACATTTATAACACATCATACAATCAAGTGATTAGTCAGACAAGTGATATGCATCAAACTCGTGAATTCAACAAACATATGACCTGCCGGAAATCATATGTGGATGGACTTGCGCCCTCCATCCCGGGTTAGCAGATTAACGAATCCTGCGGTACGACCGAGACCGTTTCAGCTTACGGACAACTATAAACTATAAAATCGTTTAAGGTACAACGATAAACCGACAAATGCTAATGCTCTATCCCCATCGTGTATGAATGAGCTCAATTTCATCTTCAATTCCAAATAATCAATTATACCAATTCTTTTAAGTGATCAGTCAATAATCGCAGACAATCAATTCTAATTCATCTATACAGGCAATAGTTAATCACTCGGCTTCGATATTCTTACATTCCATTTCTCATATCAACAACAAGCATACATCTTTCCCATTCGTCCCCATCATGCATATCCATTTTATCTTTACCAAATACCTAGTGCAACTATTATTACAATCACAATCACATATAAATGAAATCGGAAGTAATACTCACTCGGCCATTGGATCACCGGTCTCTTAGTACAAGTAATCCGGTGGTAGGGAATCGTCAATATTGGAGTCACCTAAAAAGGAAGAAATACTCTAATAAGTATTTCATCACTTAACTAGTCCAAGCTATCTCATACAAACTATCAAATTCGTAATTCTCGTCCTAAGCGGGAATTCCAACTTAAAACGGCCATAACTTGGTCATTTTAACTCGGAATCTCGCAAATTATATATCGATTTCTATCTACTTCGAAAGATCTATCTATTTCTAATATTATTTTTAAGTTTTGAAAATATTTAGGTCTCGGAACAGAGGGATCAGATTTATCAGTAACGGTTTCCGATTCCGAAAAATAGTTTTGTAGATGTTTGTAATGTTTTTATTATATAACTTAGCTATACATGCAATATGAATGATTTCCTAACATGAAGGACATGAGATGAGCTTAATGTATGTATGATCTTGATGATTTTTGCTAAAAAGAAATTTTATAACTTTTTATTTTGCAAGACCATAATAACCACTTACTTATGAAAAATCTAGTTTTCTAACTTTGATCATTTCCATTCGTTTTGGATTTATTGCTTAAGAAAATATAATTATTTTTGTTAAAATTGAGTCTTCATTATATCTATTACTTATGACTTTCATTTCTACATAAAAATTTCCATTTTGCACTTTGTAAACATGTTTTCAAGTGGGGTTGATTCCAAAATCCGAATTTTACAAAAATTTAGTTTTTGAGTGATTCCTTTAAGTAAAAATCATTTGATACTTAGAAATTTAAGGCTCAACCATGTATAACTACTAAGGACTTCATTCTTACACAAAAATTTGCATTTTACACTTTGCAATATGTTTTCCAATATGATTTACTCAAAAATCCGAATTTTAGAAAATCCACTTTTTGCATGATTCCTTTGGGGAAAAACTTGTTTAATGCATTAAAATTTAAGGCTTCACTATATCAATTACTTAAGGACTTCATTTAACACATAAAACATTCAATTTGAGCTTCAAATACTAGGTGTTCTTATGGCCTTCATTCAAATTACGAATTTCACAAATTGACTACTAACTTAAAATTTTCCATTTGCTTCTATTACTTGTTTTATACATTAATCTCATCAAACTCATTTCAACTTATAAAAATCACTACTTAATGATACTATTACCTATATACTTCATTTTTCACATAAAACATGAGTTTTGATGTTGATAATGGGTTTAAAAATTGGTCTTGGTTGGGATCCGAATTTACAAAATTCATTTTTGGTATATCTTTTGATTAAATCTATCTAAGCTCATGAAAATCCATTCCTTACATATCCATATCTTATGAGCCTTTCATTTCTTAAATAAAAACTTCATTTTTGAGTTGGAAAACATGTTTTTAAAATAGGCCTTGGCCAAAATCCGAAATAGAATTTTATTTTGAAAATAACTTTTGAAATCACTTTTGATTATTGTAAAAAGAAGTCTTGATGATATACATATATTAAGCCTTCATTTTCTTAAGTAAAATTTACATTTTGACACTTGGAAGGTAGTTTTTAAATGGGGGTCTTGCCAAAATACGAATTCACAATTTTGTTTGAGTTTATAACTAAGATCTATAATTAACATGATCATAAACATAAAACAAATGCATGGTAATAAGCTATAAACATCATGGATCTAAACTTTCCTTATCAAAATCTTTCATTCATGGTATCTACCCTAAGCCCTTCATTTTAAATGAAAAATATACATTTTAAGTTGAAAAACCACTTTTCTAAATAGGTTCCATTTTTCATCCGAATTTTCAAAATTGATTTTTGTTGAAAACAAAATAGATCTTGGTTTCCTACAACTTTCCTACCATCATCAAGCTATAGCAAGTTGTTCATGAACATAAACAAAGATCTAATGCATCTATGAACTCAAAACTTTAGATCTAGTTTCTAAACTAGTTTTACATGCATGAATCACTAAATAGACATGTGAATGCTAGATCTATGCATAAATCATAAGGAATAACAAAAATAATAACTTAAATAACAAGATCTATGGCATAAACAAAAATCAAAGCATAAAAAGTTAGATCTACAAAATATAATAACTTTAAACAAGAAAATAATTATAATACAAGGTAATAAAAGTAGAGAAAAGGAAGTTTCATTTTTGGCATCATCATCCTAAGCTTTTAAGCTTATGGAAGGTCATTTGATGCATGAAACCTTCATTACTTTACCTATATCACTATGGAGGCTTTGAGAGAAGATTTGCTTAAAAATCTTCAAGAAATGCATGAGGCTCAAGAATGGAATGGGGGCAGCTTGTTTTCTAAAGAACAAGAGAGAAAGAAGAAAGAAAGAGAGGAAAAAGAGAGAGAAAAGTGTAAAGAATGGTTAAGGTTTGAAGGTAAATGAAAGAGAGAGAGAAAAGAGTGCATTAATGTGTGTTAATTAATTGAAAGAGGAAAAAAATAAAGCAAGGGCAGAAATTTTGGGGGAGTTCACGTGAAGAGAGAGGGGAAAGAGAGAGAGAAATTTGGTTTGCTTTTGACTTGAAATTGTAATGTAATTAATGGTATGTGTAGTTTTTGAAAAGGATTGGAATATAATTAATTTAGTCAAATTATATTAAATAAAAGGACAATGGCAGCAAAGATGGGCAAAAAAATCTGCCATGAATTGTGGGATTATTGTAGAAAGATTGAAGTGAAAAGGAAGTGATATGTGTAAGGTGTACTTGAAGGTATGGGTTGTAAAAGTACTTTATTAATAAAATAAATTAAAATAAAATAAAATTAGAAAATTTATTCCAAATAATTGTAGCAGATTTTCATAATTAAAATTAAATAATTATTTGAATTATTTTAGTATTTTAACAATATGTTACCGGTATGATCAAAATACGCGAATATGGGCTATAAATAATATTTTTATAACCCGAAAAATTCTAAAAAAATTATTTTATGAAAATAAATATTTTTAAAATATTTTTCAATTATTAAATTAATTTATTTTATTTTTAGTATCGGGTCTTAAACAGAATCTGATCCCGTAAAGACCCGAAACGAACTAATTTTTGAAAAACAAAATTTTCTATAACATATAAAATATTTATCTCAAAATATAAGGCTTTATAAGAATAATAAAATTTTGTAATGAAATAAAAATGAATAGTGCAAAAGACTAATCAATTACCGGTAATAATGGAAATACGATAAAAAGGTTATAACTGTAACTTTTATAACCCGAAAAATTATAAACTGATATATTTAGAAATCTTATGAAATTACGAGTCTAACGGTACTATTGGTATATTTTTTATATCTCGAGCCCCGGACACGCTTTTCGAAGTCTGTATCCGAACGGGTTCGAAATAGGTCAAAAATTTACCAATCTGATATTTTTAAACAAACTCATATTACTATGAGCTATTCTACATATTTAAACTACATCTCGGCCTCTAGGGTTAGGGGCACTAGATTGCCGGACTTACTATTGTTCCGGTTAGGTTTCCGGGTGATTTTTCGGTTTAGACCTTTGCCAATTTGGAAACTGATATTTATGTTCATACAACATATTTAATTTGAGAAGTTTATTTTAAATTTTATTTTTGTAAGTATTTATATCTTTTAACGTTTTCGGAATTTTTGAATTGAGTATTTTCGAAAGTCAATCGTTATTTGCTTTTTAATAATTTGTTTTTGAGCTTTATTACCCGTTTTATAAGTCGGAGTTAAATATGGAATTTTTTACGTCGTGGTTTTGAATTTGAAGACCACTGAGTTCTTATTTTATTGTTTAAAGATTTTCATTTTCTCAAGATTAAGAAGTTTTGAATTCGTTCGTGAATTAGGACTTATCGAAATTCGGTTTTAATTTGGAGTGATTTTTAGGGTTTATTTTCGAAGTTCATCTTGAAATTATTTACTGAAATTTTCCGGGGCTTACATCCTCCCCACCTTAAGGAAAGTTTTGTCCGCAAAACTTGTTACGTATATCGTTTTCGAGAAAAGATTGTGAATTTTGAGTTATATTTTCTAGCACCGGTTTGTGCTTCGGTTTGTATTATTTCTAAACTTTCATGATAGTCATTTTACGAAATATAGCACATACAAATTAATAAGATTTGGCTTAGCGATTCCAACCTTCACTTACACGACTCTTTTAGAAAACACACGGACTTGACTCGGACCAAGACGACTCGACTCGACCGACACTAGACAACTCATGACAACACGACCTTTCATGACTCGATTACTTTGACCAACGAAGGTTGTGGATTCGCTTCTCCATTCTTATGTAGATATATACAATATTGTGCTTTATGATTCATATTCCTTAAACAATATGGTCATCATCGTTTTAAATTCTTATCATCGTGATCATCTTGATAGGATTGAAATCAAGAGATCTCATTGCTTTATTGTATAATTATTACTTGTGAAGTTCTTATGGAGTTTGGTAATTGAATTTATCGTGAAATTTTAACTTTTGTGTAACGATCATCGTAGATTTCAATCTTTCAAAGTTCTTTATTTACAAGAAGTTGTACGAGGGGTATCTTGGAATTCGTTAAATTAATCGAGGTTTGTTTTAGTTTCCATCATTGGCTCATTTAGCTTTTAATGGTCTCGGGCTTTCCTATTTTTAGTCTAGCCATTTAATCCAAGGGTATTTCTAACAACCTATCTCTTTGATTCTATTGATAGGAATGAATATGCGGTATCTAAGGGTATAGTGCTAACCTGATACCGAGTTGCATATTTGATCCTCGCTCCTTCCATGGCAAAGGACTCCAGCTTCTCATCACTAGCTTCTCCATGTACTACATAGGTGTGAGGGTTGTAGATGGGATTTCCGGATGAAGATGTTCCTAAGGAACTCCGATTTCTTTTTCCTTTGTCGCTTTTATTCCTATTACATCTCCTCCTCTTCTTTCTTGGTTGATCCAGCGAAGCAACACGCAAGTTATCCCGTTCAGGGCATGTTTTAGCTAAATGTCCCGTTTTTGAGCAAAGAAAGCATGCGTTGGTCATCTTTTTGGGACACTTCTCACTTTGTGACTAGGGTCCCCACAGAGGTAACACTTGGATTGAAGTCGTGGACACCGTATAGGGTAATGCTTTCCCTTACATTTCCAACATTGTATCTTATCCAAAACGTGTCTTCTTCTTGTTTGGGTCATCGTCCAAGTGAAGTGTTCCAACTTTCCGACTTGGGGTCATGACGGGTTCTTGTTGTGGTTGGGTATATCTCCTACAATTTTATTAAGCTCAGGTGAAAATTCTAAATCTTTTATTACGTCTTAAGGCATCTAAAAGAACTTAAGAACTTATCGGAATATAGAATCAAAAATGCGGAAATAGAAACATATATAAGAAATATTGAATTCTACTGAAATAAAATCATAATAAAACTTCATAATACTTGAAACGAAATACATGAAATCAAGATAAGATGTAAATCATCCATTACAAAAGTTCAAAGAAAGGATGCAAAACATACATTGGAATCAATTTGAACTAGATGATAAACTACAACATTGGTTTACATTTTCAAAACATCTTTGTTCTTTTCAAAAAGTCATTTGCTCCTAACGCTCAACGAAAGATCTATAGCTATTTCTAGGAGACTGACTTCTTCCAATCAAGGATAGCTATCCACTTGTTAATTCCCGTGGGGGCATCTACTTGCCCGGTGTCCCGGCTGTTTGCAGATGAAGCACTTTAGGGTTTTCTTTCTTGGACAGTCCATAATCTTATGCTCGGGATCTCCACAGAGGTAACACTTATGCTTCAGCTGTGGACACTGTTTTAGATAATGACTTTCCTTGCACTTCCAACAATTGATCTTACTCCTCTTAAAAGGTTCATCTTAACAGATAGGCTAGTTTTCTTAGTCCTCTTGACCTTAGAGTTTGAACTAGCCATAGAAGAAGGAGTCTTAATTCCTTGCATTGTCACTTGGTGGGGTCCTTCCACCTGAACCGGTACATTCCTAGTAAGCACTTGTTGCAAGAGGAGCTTTTGTGCATCCACCAAACATCCTAGAAGACCTATGACTTGTTGCATTGGATCTTGTGGTGGTGGAGTGTCTCTCACTTGTTGTTCCTCGGGAAGGTTAGTCACTGTTGCATGTTCTCCTCAGGTAGTCTCCTAAAAACAGGACGAGACGGTCACGTTAGTCTAATTATACTACTCACAAGTTGCTTATGGTTTAGAAAAAGAGTTATAACTTTTTATTTTCTTTAAACTTGTTTATTTAGAAAAACGGTGAAAGCACGCAATTAATCTTACCCACTAGTGGTCCTATAGGTCAAAGGGGTAATCTAGTATCTCCATTATCGGCTTGAACTAGGAGTCGGGTAAGGTCACTTACATCCTATATTTTGCAGTTGCTAGAATGGATTTGTTCGTCTCCTTAATTATTTTCAATCTTTCTTCCTCATATGTCTGTTTCTATGTTCTCTAGAAGTCTCCAAGATAGAATAATAATTGAAAGTCATACCTCAAAGGTCATAGAGCTAAATCTAGTTCTTCCTCACTCAGGGGTCATCTAACACTTGCCTATCGATTCCTAAGATCGTATCTTAACATTCTATTCTCCTAAAGGCTTCCCACCTAATTCCCAAAACCTTGTCGCTCTGATACCAACTAAACTGTCACGCCCCGAAGGGTACCCTAAACGTGGCAGTCCGCCGTACACAATATTAAAGCCTAAGAATGACCACCTCAGTCACGCGAAGGCTTCCATACTATGTACAAGGCGTCTAACACATAGGAGACATCGGAATGATACATTTTATGTTGATAACTTGAGAACAATGTAAAGGAAATTCAATTCACTATTCTTCAAAATACAACTCATTAACTTCAATTACAATTCATCAAAAGATTCTACTACATAAACTATTACAAGGCAAATAGGAAAACCTAGCTAATAACTTCAAATTCTTATGTCTTGCCGGAACCCGGAGTCATACCCGGCTCCAACCAATTCAGTCCCCACTTTGCATTCTTGAGATAACCTGTTCATTTAAACAACTATAGGGGTATAAGCTACACTAGCTTAGTGAGTGAAAACTTCCAGGATTACATTTATAACACATCATACAATCAAGTGATTAGTCAGACAAGTGATATGCATCAAACTCGTGAATTCAACAAACATATGACCTGCCGGAAATCATATGTGGATGGACTTGCGCCCTCCATCCCGGGTTAGCAGATTAACGAATCCTGCGGTACGACCGAGACCGTTTCAGCTTACGGACAACTATAAACTATAAAATCGTTTAAGGTACAACGATAAACCGACAAATGCTAATGCTCTATCCCCATCGTGTATGAATGAGTTCAATTTCATCTTCAATTCCAAATAATCAATTATACCAATTCTTTTAAGTGATCAGTCAATAATCGCAGACAATCAATTCTAATTCATCTATACAGGCAATAGTTAATCACTCGGCTTCGATATTCTTACATTCCATTTCTCATATCAACAACAAGCATACATCTTTCCCATTCGTCCCCATCATGCATATCCATTTTATCTTTACCAAATACCTAGTGCAACTATTATTACAATCACATACAATAAATGAAATCGGAAGTAATACTCACTCGGCCATTGGATCACCGGTCTCTTAGTACAAGTAATCCGGTGGTAGGGAATCGTCGATATCGGGTCACCTAAAAAGGAAGAAATACTCTAATAAGTATTTCATCACTTAACTAGTCCAAGCTATCTCATACAAACTATCAAATTCGTAATTCTCGTCCTAAGCGGGAATTCCAACTTAAAACGGCCATAACTTGGTCATTTTAACTCGGAATCTCGCAAATTATATATCGATTTCTATCTACTTCGAAAGATCTATCTATTTCTAATATTATTTTTAAGTTTTGAAAATTTTAGGTCTCGGAACAGAGGGATCAGATTTAATCAGTAACGGTTTCCGATTCCGAAAAATAGTTTTGTAATGTTTGTAATGTTTTTATTATATAAATTAGCTATACATGCAATATGAATGATTTCCTAACATGAATGGACATGAGATGAGTTAATGTATGTATGATCTTGATGATTTTTGCTAAAAAGAAATTTTATAACTTTTTATTTTGCAAGACCATAATAACCACTTACTTATGAAAAATCTAGTTTTCTAACTTTGATCATTTCCATTTGTTTGGATTTATTACTTAAGAAAATATAATTATTTTTGTTAAAATTGAGTCTTCATTATATCTATTACTTATGACTTCATTTCTACATAAAAATTTCCATTTTGCACTTTGTAAACATGTTTTCAAGTGGGGTTGATTCCAAAATCCGAATTTTACAAAAATTAGTTTTTGAGTGATTCCTTTAAGTAAAAATCATTTGATACTTAGAAATTTAAGGCTCAACCATGTATAACTACTAAGGACTTCATTCTTACACAAAAATTTGCATTTTACACTTTGCAAATATGTTTTCCAATATGATTTACTCAAAAATCCGAATTTTAGAAAATCCACTTTTTGCATGATTCCTTTGGGAAACTTGTTTAATGCATTAAAATTTAAGCTTCACTATATCATTACTAAGGACTTCATTTAACACATAAAACATTCATTTGAGCTCAATACTAGTGTTCTTATGCATCATTCAAATTACGAATTTCACAATTGACTACTAACTCAAAATTTTCCATTTTTCTATTACTTGTTTATACATTAATCTCATCAAACTCATTTTAACTTGTAAAAATCATACTTAATGATACTATTACCTATATACTTCATTTTTCACATAAAACATGAGTTTTGAGTTGATAATGGGTTTAAAAATTGGTCTTGGTTGGGATCCGAATTTACAAAATTCATTTTTGGTATATCTTTTGATTAAATCTATCTAAGCTCATGAAAATCCATTCCTTACATACCTATCTATGAGCCTTTCATTTCTTAAATAAAAACTTCATTTTTGAGTTGGAAAACATGTTTTTAAAATAGGCCTTGGCCAAAATCCGAAATAGAATTTTTATTTTGAAAATAACTTTTGGAAATCACTTTTGATTATGTAAAAAGAAGTCTTGATGATATACATATATTAAGCCTTCATTTTCTTAAGTAAAATTACATTTTGACACTTGGAAGGTAGTTTTTAAATGGGGGTCTTGCCAAAATACGAATTCACAATTTTGTTTGAGTTCATAACTAAGATCTATAATTAACATGAACATAAACATAAAACAAATGCATGGTAATAAGCTATAAACATCATGGATCTAAACTTTCCTTATCAAAATCTTTCATTTGGTATCTATACCCTAAGCCCTTCATTTTAAATGAAAAATATACATTTTAAGTTGAAAAACCACTTTTCTAAATAGGTTCCATTTTCATCCGAATTTTCAAAATTGATTTTTGTTGAAAACAAAATAGATCTTGGTTTCCTACAACTTTCCTACCATCATCAAGCTATAGCAAGTTGTTCATGAACATAAACAAAGATCTAATGCATCTATGAACTCAAAACTTTAGATCTAGTTTCTAAACTAGTTTTACATGCATGAATCACTAAGATAGACATGTGAATGCTAGATCTATGCATAAATCATAAGGAATAACAAAAATAAAACTTAAATAACAAGATCTATGGCATAAACAAAAATCAAAGCCATAAAAAGTTAGATCTACAAAATATAATAACTTTAAACAAGAAAATAATTATAATACAAGGTAATAAAAGTAGAGAAAAGGAAGTTTCATTTTTGGCATCATCATCCTAAGCTTTTAAGCTTATGGAAGGTCATTTGATGCATGAAACCTTCATTACATTTACCTATACCACTATGGAGCTTTGAGATGAAGATTTGCTTAAAAATCTTCAAGAATATGTGGAGGCTCAAGAATGGAATGGGGGCAGCTTGTTCTTCAAGAACAAGAGAAAAGAAGAAAGAGAGAGGAAAAGAGAGAGAAAAGTGTAAGAATGAAGGTTTGAAGGAGTAAATGAAGAGAGAGAGAAAAAGAGTGCATTAAATGTGTGTTAATTAATTGAAAGAGAAAAAAATAAAGCAAGAAAATTTTGGGGGGTTCACGTGAAGAGGAGGGGGAGAGAGAGAGAAATTTGTTTGCTTTTGACTTGAAATTGTAATGTAATTAATGGTATGTGTAGTTTTTGAAGAAGGATTGAATATAATTAATTTAGTCAAATTATATTAAATAAAAGGACAATGGCAGCAAAGATGGGCAAAAAAATCTGCCATGAATTGTGGGATTATTGTAGAAAGATTGAAGTGAAAAGGAAGTGATATGTGTAAGGTGTACTTGAAGGTATGGGTTGTAAAAGTACTTTATTAATAAAATAAATTAAAATAAAATAAAATTGAAAATTTTTCCAAATATTGTAGCAGAATTTTTCATAATTAAAATTAAATAATTATTTGAATTATTTTAGTATTTTAAAAAATATGTTACCGGTATGATCAAAATACGCGATATGCTATAAATAATATTTTTATAACCCGAAAAATTCTAAAAAATTATTTTATGAAAATATAATATTTTTAAAATATTTTTAATTATTAAATTAATTTATTTTATTTTAGTATCGGGTCTTAAACAGAATCTGATCCGTAAAGACCCGAAACGAACTAATTTTTGGAAAAACAAAATTTTCTATAACATATAAAATATTTATCTCAAAATATAAGGCTTTATAAGAATAATAAAATTTTGTAATGAAATAAAAATGAATAGTGCAAAAGACTAATCAATTACCGGTAATAATGGAAACGATAAAAAGGTTATAACTGTAACTTTTATAACCCGAAAAATTATAAAACTGATATATTTAGAAATCTTATGAAATTACGAGTCTAACGGTACTATTGGTATATTTTTTTATATCTCGAGCCCGGACACGCTTTTCGAAGTCTGTATCCGAACGGGTTCGAAATAGGTCAAAAATTTACCAATCTGATATTTTTAAACAAACTCATATTACTATGAGCTATTCTACATATTTAGCTACGCTCGGCCTCTAGGGTTAGGGGCACTAGATTGCCGGACTTAGGCTATTGCATTCCGATTAGGGTTTCGGGTAATTTTCGGTTTAGACCTTTGCCAATTTGGAAACTGATATTTATGTTATAGCATCTTTAATTTGAGAAATTTATTTTAAATTTTATTTTCGTAAGTATTTATATCTTTAAGTTTTCGGAATTTTGAATTGAGTTATATTTTCGAAAGTCAATCGTTATTTGCTTTTTAATAATTTGTTTTTGAGCTTTCGATTACCCGTTTATAAGTCGGAGTTAAATATGGAATTTTTTTGTACGTCGTGGTTTTGAATTTGAAGACCACTGAGTCCTTATTTTATTGTTTAAAGATTTTCATTTTCTCAAGATTAAGAAGTTTCTGAATTCGTTCGTGAATTAGGACTTATCGAAATTCGGTTTTAATTTGGAGTGATTTTTAGGGTTTATTTTCGAAGTTCATCTTGAAATTATTTACTGAAATTTTCCGGGGCTTACAGTAATAATCTGCCAAAAGATCCTCTATGGTATCAAAGTCACCTATTAAGATGAATAAAGTATTCATCAATATAATATAGATTAGATAACTAAACTCCTATACGTGTCTAGTGTCCTAAACTAATATTTATCAAGTTTTGTAGTGATTAATACTAATTTTATGTTATTCTATACCTTACTCAATATAGTAAATCATATTTGTTTATTATTACTTAGTGTCGTCGTGTTTCTCCTAATCTATTTTGTATAACTATTTTGTCATTTTTAGAAGTCACATTATTCGTAAATTTAGCTTAGTTCAATTTCCATTCTTACCTATTTTATCTACAAAAAACAAATATTTGATTATTTATAGTTGTTATTAATGCTTAATATTTTCCTATAATTTTAGAGTTTTAAGATTTATCAAATATTAACCAAATTTATTCTAAATGTTTGTATTTATTTATCTACTTAGTAAATTCTATGTTATCCTATATATATAATATATGTTTATTAGTATTTATTGTGTATATATATATATATATATATTCCGTTCATGTAATACGGACTTCTCGTAGAAGAAATATGGGTGTATGCCGGCTCTAACGCCACGATGTTGAAACCCAAGTGTCGACGTTCCTTTGTTTCACATTTTATTTCGTATCGAGTACACTGGCTTGAAAACTGCCAGCGTTCCCATGTATGCCGGACTATACACTGCTGGCGTAAAATCCCAAATAGCCGGCGTTCGTTCATTTTATGTGAAAATAAGTTTTACGTAGCTTCTATCCCAGTGCACGTCGTCTTTACACCCCCGGCCTACCCTTGTAAGCCGTCGGCGTTTGACGTTTACACTACCGGCTTATGGACAGTGCTAGAATTGTTCATCATCTTCTCCGATGAAATAGTTCATATTTCTTAAATTTTCTACGTCTAAAACATTCTTAAACCATTCCTAAGTATTTCTATATCATGTGTATATATATATATATATATATATATATACAACAATTCCTAACGCTTCTACAAGCATATATTCTTAAATTTCAATTCTAGTAAAGTACAACTAGGGTTTTCGAATTTTATCTTGGTTGAGCCAATCCGATGGAATTCAAAGCTTGTTTTCGTGTTGGTTATGTTCCTATGATTATCAGAAGATAGTTCCAATCCTTAGTTTTTAAAGAAAACCATTCGAATTACATTAACTCACCTCGAGCTTGTTTTAAGCGTTTTTCGTATTGTATTTTTCCTTGGTTCGGATTGGATTGTTTTGGACAAGTTGATTTCTGTTTTTAGGTCATTTTGGCTATTGATTAAGAGTAGTTTGCTCTGGAAAATTTGAGAGTGTTTAGTGTTTGTTTGTACTACATTAAGTGTCTTAAACATATATATATATATATATAATTATATATATAAAAGCAAAAGAATGAGCTTTGCTGCAGCATTTCTCCCCCAAAAGTTTGATCAGAATTTCTCCATTTTGTCACTGTTTTATCAGTTGTTCTCATTGTCATAAATGTGGAGTTGAGTTGGCAAGGTTTGATTGGTTTCTACGGTTGATTTTGTTGACCTAATAATGCATTATTTGAGCAATTTCGGTTCACTCATTTCAAGATGATCCCAGCCCTTCATCCTTCAGTTTGCAACCGATAAACAATACAACAATTATATATTAATATTAGTTAGTTAATTAACTTAGTTTTAGAATAGTTTAATAAGTATACGGATGCAAATTAGTTAATATTTGAGAGTTTTTGTACAAAAATATTTTTATAGGATTTTATAAAATACTTGGATTATCAAACTATACAACTTTAAGTTTTAAATTTACGTGATTAATTATTTTTGGAATTTTATCTCCCGCGATTAAGGTTTCCTAAACTCGTTAGGTCAATTTTTGTTTTAGGCTCTAATTGCTTAAGAAAATCCTAATTAGAACAATGGTGTGATTTAATTATTTATTTGAAGTCTAGATCTTGAGTTATTCATCAGTTTATGTTTTTATTGTGTTTTTATAATCCTAACGATTTATCTTTAGGTTATCGTTTCTTATCTATAAGCGTAGTTGATTAACTTCTTGATATCACTTTTGATATATAAGCTAAATTATCTATGTATCTTTGGTTTTTGATACCTATTATGAAATCTAATTATTAGCGTTTAATATTATCTAGTAATCTTGAATTTAGGGTTTAGCTCCATGTATAGGCTCATTATTACTCATTGTTCTAGTCTCAAATGATTGTTGAGTTCAAAAGTAGTCATTTAATCTCTATATCTATATTTTTCTATTTAATCTACTTGTATAACAAGTTTCGGGGTTTGGAAATTTAGATTTCCTTTAATCATATCTTAAATTTTCCGTTCAAGATATGAAATCTTGTTTTTGGTATCAATTAGGGTCAAATAAGTTCTTTATTTGATTTTTAGATCCTAATATAACCAAATTCAAATTATTGATCTATTCTTAAGTTTTTATTGGATTCTAAGTTTGCTAACTAGTTCATACATTCTATTTTAGAGTCGTGTACTAATGTTAAAAATTTCTGGGGTTTACATGTGTTATTTGATATGGGTGTAAACTTTTCTTAGATATCTGAGTTATTTATATTTGTATGTGGAGTGGATATTGGGTTCATGTCTGGATGTTTTGCAGTAAATACTCCTTCAGGAGTAGATCTTTGCTGAATAGAATTTGTACAGATGTAAACATAGAGATAGAAGATAGGCTCTTACCTGCACATCTTATGGTGATAGATATGATTGATTTTGATGTAATCTTAGGAGTAGACTAGTTGATGAAACGCTAGGCCATAATTGATTATAAAAAATCTAGTTGTGGAGTTTAGTTTAGATGGAGATAAATTTTTATATAAACTTGAAGTACAAAGACCTGCAACTTTACCCACATTTGAGTTGTGGAAAAAGTCAGCATTGGCAATGGCAGCTATGACTCTAGAAGATGCATCAAATACAGATTAAATGAGGATATCGGTCATGAGGGAATATCTAGAGGTGTTTCCTGAAGATCTACCTAGATTACCACTTGAGAGAGACGTCAAATTTACTATTGATTTGGTGCCTAGAACCACACCTAACTCTAAAGCACCATATCAAATGGCTCCGATGGAGTTGGCAGAATTAAAGGTTCAATTGGATGATTTGCTCAAGAAGAAATTCATTAAACCAAGCGTATCGCTTTGGGTTTGTAGTTATGCCCTTCGGTTTTACAAATGCACCCGTGGTATTTATGGATCTCATGAATAAAGTCTTTAGGATTATCTAGACTCTTTTGTTGTAGTGTTCATTGACAATGTTTTGGTGTATTTAAAGACTGAGGAAGAACATGAAGAACATCTCCGATTGGTTTTGAGTAGGCTACAAGAAGAAAAGTTATATGCCAAGTTCACTATGTGTGAGTTTTGGTTAGATCAAGTATCATTCTTGGGGCATATTGTGGACGAGAATGGAAATTCTATAGAACCCGAGAAAGTAATAGTTGTAGTGGAATGGTCGACTCCTAAGATGGTAACTGAAATTAGAAGTTTCCTAGGAATGGCAGGATATTACCGGAGGTTTGTAGAGGACTTCTCCAAGATTGCCAATCCTTTGACTAAACTAACTCAGAAGGGAGTAAAGTTTGTTTAGGATGAGAAGTGTCAAAATAGATTCCAACTGTTGAAAGAAAAATTAGTGTCGACACTGATATTAGATTTGCAAGTGAGTGGAGAGGAGTATACTATTTATAGTGATGCTTCTATACAAGGTCTAGGTTGTATCTTGATGCAAGCCGTATGAAATAAATTATCCTACTCATGATTTAGAACTGGCTGATGTGGTTCATGCTTTAAAGCTGTGGAGATAGTACTTGTACGAGGAGAAATGCAAGATATTCACAGATCACAAGAGTTTGAAGTATATATTCACCTAGAGAGACCTAAATATGAGACAAAGGAGGTGGTTATAATTAATAAAAGACTATGATATAGATTTTCAATACCACCCCGAAAAGGCCAATGTGGTAGCTAATCCTTTGAGCAGGAAGAGGAACGAGAATTTAGCTACCTTAATCACTACTGAATGATACTTGTTAGATTACGTGAGGAAGTTGGATTTGGAAATAGTAACTAGGAAGTTGGGAGAGAGATTGGCAAGGCTACAAATACAGCCTACTTTGGTTGATAGAATCAAATCAGGTCAAGTAGATGATTCGAGTATACTGGAGATCAAGAGACGATTGAAAATTGGTGCAGCTTTGGAATTTTATGTTGATGAAGAGGGTATCATGAGATACAAAGGGAGATTGTGCATGCCTGAACAAGGAGAACTTAAAAGAGAATTATTGAAGGAAGCACACTACTCGAGTTATTCCATCCATCCTGGAGGGAATAAAATGTATCAGGACTTAAAAAAGTTATACTGGTGGAGTAATATGAAGAAGGAGATCGTGCAATATGTATCAAAGTGTCACACTTGCCAGATGACAAACATAGAACATAGAAGACCAGGTTGTGAATTAAGACCTTTGCTGTAAGCCCCGAAAAATTTCAGTAAATAATTCCAAAATAAACATTGAAAATAAATTTTAAAAATACTTCAAATTAAAACCAAACTTCAACTAGTCCTAAATCACGAACGAATCCAGAAATTTCTTAATCTTAAGAAAATGAGATTCCTTAAATATAAAATAAGAACTCAACAGTCTTCAAATTCAAAACCACTACGTATGACAAATTCTATACTTAACTCTGACTTGTAAAATCGAGTAATATAGAACTAAAAAAAAAATTATTAAAAAGTAAATAACAATAAACCTTCGGAAACAAAACCCAATTCAAAAATTTCGAAAACGTTAAGAGATATTAAATACTTACAAAAATAAAATTTAAAATAAATTTCTCAAACTAAATGTGTGGTATAAATATAAGTCCCAGTTTCCAAATTGGCAAAGATCTAAACCGGAAAATCACCGGGAACCCTAAGTGGAATATAGTAGTTTTAGTCCTTCAATCTCATGCTCTTAACCCTAGAGGCCGAGGTGTAGTTTAAGTGTGTAGAGTAGCTTGTAGTAATATAAAGTCGCTTAAAAATATCAGATTGGTAAATTTTTGACCTATTTCGAACCCGTTCGGATACAGACTTTGAAAAGCATGTCTCAGGGCTTGAGATATAAAAAATATACCATTAATACCATTAGGCTCTTATTTTCATAAGGATTTCAAAAATATCAGTTTTATAATTTTTCGATAACTAGAAATATCTGATTTTGCGATTATATTCTATTTCTTTACTACCGGTAATTAACTAGTCTTTTGCACTATTCACTACTATTCATTACACAATTTTACTATTCTTGTAAACCCTTATATTTTTAGATAAATATTTTATATATCATAGAAAATTCTATTTTTCAAAAATTTAGTTCGTTTCGGGTTTTTACGGGATCAGATTTTGTTTAAGACCCGATACTAAAAATAAAATAAATTAATTTAATAATTGAAAAATATTTTTATTTTCATAAAATAATTTTTTATAATTTTCAGGTTATAAAAATATCATTTATAACTCATATTCGCGTATTTTGATCATAAAGGTAACTTATTTGATAATTCACTAAAATAAATAAATTAATTATACTATTTTAATTATAAAAATTCTGCTACAAAAATTTGGAATGAATTTTCTATTTTTTCTTATTTTTATTTTATCTATTAAGAAAGTACTCTTACAAACACATACCTTTAGTACACCTTTCACACATCACTTCTTTTTCACTTCAATCTTTCTACACTTCATGTATCACTTCATGGCAGATTTTTGACTTCTTTTGCTGCCTTTTGTCCTTTGAATTACTCTCAATTTGATTAAAATAAATCTCTTTCAATCCTTCTTCAAGAAGCTACACATACCATTAATTATGCATTACAATTTTAAGTTAAAAACCAACTAAATTCCCCTCCCTCTCTCTTCTAATAATTCACGCCAGCCTTGGGAAGTTATGGGCTACCAATTCTTTTTTTTTTTTTTTACTTCATTTAAGTGTCTTAAAACTCTTTCTATCTTTCTCTTTCATTTACACCTTCAACCCTTTACCATTCCTTATATTTTTCTCTCTATTTTCCATTTCCTTTTTCTCTCTTCATTTTCTCTTATTCTTACAAGAGAAGCTTGCTGCCACCATTCCTTATTGGAGCTCCCACACATATTTCTTCAAGATCCCTTAGTAAAACTCTTATTCTAAGCTTCCATAGATGATGTGGGTTGAGTATAGTGAGAGTTTCATGTATCAAAGGACCTTCCATAAACTTAAAAGCTAAGGATGATGATGCCAAAATGAAACACTCATCTTACTCATGATTATTCTCTTGTAATATTATTATTTTCTTGCTAGAAGTAGTTATATTTTGTAGATCTAACTTTTATGAAACTTTGATTATGTTTATGTTTAGATCTATGAGTTTATAGTTTACTACCATGGATTTCTTTTATATTTATGTTCATAGTAAGTGTAGATCTTGGTTTTGAACTCAAACAAAAATGGTAAAATTCGTATCTAGGAAAGACCCACATTTAAAAACCACTTTCCAAGTGTCAAAATGAAAGTTTTACTTGAAATAATGAAAGCTTAATGGGTATATATCATCAAGACTTCATTTTATATGATTCAAAGGTGATTTTTAAAGATTATTTTTCAAAACAAAACTCTATTTTCGGATCTAGACAAAGGCATAACTTAAAAACATGTTTTCCAGCTCAAAAATGAAGTTTTTATTCAAGATACGGAAGGTTCTTAAGATAGGATATGTAAGGGATGAATTTTCATAAGTTGAGATGGATTTTATCAAAATATAAGTCCAAAAACAAATTTTGTAAATTCGGATCTCAACCAAGACCAATTTTGAAAACCCATTTTTCAACACCAAAATGAACGATTTGTTTAAAAAATGAAAGGCTTATGGAATAAGTATCAATAAGAGATGTTTTTTATAAGTAAATGATAGATCTACTAATAGAGATTCTCAAAATAAGAAGAGATTACAAAATATAAAATTTGAGTTTTATCCTAACCTTATGAAATTCGAATGGTTTCAAGACCATGCCTTAAAAACCCTTTTATCAACTCCAAAACTTGAGTTTTGTAATGCCCTAAAATAAGGCATTACAACCCGCCACGTGTTCTCTTCATTAGGACACGTTAAGGCTCTAATATCCATAAATTTTTAAATATCACCTGTATAACTCACAAGGTATAGAAGAAATCATATGGTCCTCATAAATAAACATTCTGATAAATATAAAATCTCCATAATCAGAAAATTGGACATTGTTGATATAACTGCAGGTCAACAAGTCAAACCATACCCTAAAAACTAATACCACATATAGAACTCCATATACAACTGAAAATCCAATGGACATAAACATGAGTCTAACACTGAATAACAACAAAACATAAAAAGTCTTCCTTGATCATCATATGTCATCTATGACTATACAACTAGTCATCAGCAGGGTAGTCAGGACTACTAACGCCATCCCCATCCTTATAGACGATATCAAAACCCAATAGATCATATATCACACTATCATCACCTGCACCTGAAATATAACAGAATGAGTGGCGAAGCCCAGTACGATAACATCCAATCCAGTTCAAGCAAGGTTATGCACAAACAACATAAATGCAACTAAACTAAATGCATATAACAGTTTATTATCTATTTTAGTCCAGCAAAACAACATAGTTTAGAAATCCAGTATACATAAATTCCGAACTCAGAGTATCTCAGACTTTACTTTAAAAACAACCAATTGATTTTGAAAATAAGTAATCATATACATATATGGATAAGTGGGTACTCCCCAAACATCCCAATTCCTGAACACCTAAATTATACCGGAATCATATCTTAGCACGAGTCCACTCTGGACAACCTCACACTAAGATCATCAGGGTGCCTCACCAGTATCACTGTCTGCCAGGTCTCTACTGGTCAAAGCCAACCACAACCAGACAGACAATTATTAAGCCGAATATTTATTAAGTTTATTATGCGCCTCACCAGTATCACTGTCTGCCAGGTCTCTACTGGTCAAAGCCAACCACAACCAGACAGACAATTATTAAGCCGAATATTTATTAAGTTTATTATGCAATTTTGTTCCTACATCCATTCAAAAAAATTCTAATCTACAAGCACATACATCAAACAATGGATTGTCGTACCTTTATATTCAGGAGATAACTTGAACTTTTCAAAAACAACCGTCAACAACTACTAGAAAACCAAACCACAACACTACCAGCCACTACCACCAAACTCTCAAACTCCCAAACCTGATATCAAACAACAACTCCAAATCTCAACCTGTAGCATATCAACATATATCAAATCACCAACATTCATAGATAGATCAAACTTAATATAAATCAACCTATCTACACTAACCTGATTTAGAAATCTCCATTATTGCACGGTCTATTCCGATCAAACTTCACAATTATCCTCAAGAATAACAAGGAACCGCACAAAATTCCACAATCACCAAATATTTTCACCAAAACCCTAATTCGCATAACATAAAGAACATATAAGGATTGTTTAACTCATATTTTGCCGGAATCCATAATAGAGGAAATTTACTTATTATTTTGAATCACTAAAACTCGTCTTGCATTCACCAATTCACAGATCTCACACGTGCTAGGGTTTTTCTCCAAAAACCTTCATGCGAAAATTCAACCAAACCCTAAGAAACTTATATCAATTTATATATAATCCAAATGAGAATGTTAAGATCACTTACTTTGGATCAAAAACACACGCCCGATGATTGTCTAAGCACGAATCTCTAAGAATACTCTAAAACTCTCTTTCACGAAGGAGAAATGGTATAAAGAAAAATCTGTCGAAATTGTTTTTGCGTCTCGTATTTATAGAAATTTGGTCATACGCTGGCCCTACACCGGTGGCATACTTGCAGATTTTGTCGGTGTACACCATACGCTGGCAAATTCATACGAACGCCGGTAGCCTTCATCGGGGCTTTGAATCCCAGAATTTCAATTCTTCCTTCATGCGCTAGCAAATCATTGTCTTACGCCAACAGCTTTCATGCCGGTGTTGAGATAAAACCTAGTGAACGCCGGCAGCATTCTTCCCAGCTTTAAAAGAAACGTTACTGTTCCCATCCTACACCGTCTCTACGTCGGCAGCGTAGATTCTCCAAGAGGCGGCCTAAAGACTAATTTTTCTTTGTCAAAAACTATTCTTCAAACATCTTCGGATCATAGATAAAACCCTAAACTTAATACTAAGGTGGACCATAAAACCCTCTTATTTTTCAACATATGACAACTTTTGCCCTTTATCATAATTTATTAAAGATTTACTGTTTTTATGGATTTGTTGGCCATCATTAATGTGATGGTTGATAATAATATCTCGTTTATTAAGGTTGACCATAGAACCCTTTTATTTTATAACAAATGACACATTTGCCCTTCATTATAAAATATTTTTCTATACATTACAAGTTTCATATGAAAAATGAAGAGTATAGGTTATAGATATCATCAAGTGATGATTTTTATAAGGTGAGATCGCATTTGTTAAGAAAAACATGTAGAACAAGGAGTAGAAATAAAGCAGGAAAATTTGAGTTGTTTGTCATTTTAAGAAATTCATAATAATGGAGTAAGGGTATGAAAACCCCTATTTTTCAAACTCAAAATAGAAGTTTTATTAAAGAAATGAAGTTCTTAGTGGCTAGGTATGGTTGAGCCTTAAGTTTCTAAGTATCAAATGAGTTTACTTGAAGGAATCACCACAAAAACAATTTTTACAAAATTCAGATTTTGGGATGAACCATATTTAAAAACATGTTTACAAAGTGTAAAATGAGAATTTTTGTTGAAAAACAAAGCCTTTAAGGAATATACATAATGAGAACTTAATTTTAATAAGAATAAATAAATTTTATCAATGAATTTTTCTAAAAGCAAGTGGGGATTGTCAAAAATACAAAACTAGCCTTTCTAAGTTGATTTTTCATAAAGTCTTACAAAGAAAAAGTTTTCTAAAAATTTCTTTTATTAACTATCATCAAGAACATGTGTGTATATATATATATATATATATCTCATGACATATCATTTATGATAGTAACTTATTCATATTTCATGTATACTTGCTTTGGATAGTAAAAACTTCATAAACTTTCACAAAATCAATTTTCTAAAATTGTTTTCGCTACTAATCTGAACTGATTAGATCTGTTTGAAGCTTAAAAGTTTTCAAAACTTAAATATGATATTAGAATTAGATAGATCTTTCGAAGTAGATAGAAATCGATATAATTTGCGAAATTCCAAGTTAAAAAAAACCAAGTTATGGCCGTTTTAAGTTAGAATTCCCGCTTAGGATGAGAATTATGAATTTGATAGTTTGTATGAGATAGAGTGGATTAGTTTTGAGTTGAAATACTCATTTTGGTATTTCTTACCTTAGGTGTCTTTCATTTCGAGGATTCATTGCCACCCAACTATTACGATTAAAAGACCGAAGTCCAATGGCCAAGTAAGTTTTCCTCTTATTTTGTTACCTTGTTTGTGCTTATGATTAACTTACTTAAGCTTTTGAAAAGAGTTTATTAAAAAAATATTTAGACTTCTTGTTGAAAACTCCTTTGTTAAGAAATTTAGTTCACTTTTCCTTGTTTAAGAAAGAACCCATTTTTATTTTTACTTAAGACAACAACATTAATCATGCATGAATATGATTATGTAGCAATGAAAAAATAAGAATAATACATAATAAGATAGAAAGAAATACTCATAAGTAAATAAACATAATAAAATAGTCAGCATTGAGAACCTTAGCTTCATCATGGTATCCCGATCATGTATTGGGAGCCTTAGCTTCATCAAGGCAACCCGGGACTAAGAATAGACTAGTCCCAAAAGAAAAGAAAAGAAAAAAAAAAATTTTGGCTTGATATGGACAAGTCTAACACTAGAAAGACTAGTCTTAATAAATTACATGAATTAAAAAATAAATTGCAAAGCATAGAAATAAATAAATAACAAGTGAGCTTATATGCTTTAAAGAAATATATATACATAATATACATAATATATATATAAGTTAGATTAGTGTAAAATAATAATAACAATAACAACAACAACATAATAACATGATGTAAAATAGGAACATGAACAAAAACAAAATATGAACATATTATTGCTTCTTTAACTCTCATGAGTCTAAGAAACATACACTAAGCTCATGCTAAGTTGTGTGAACATGATAAAGAATATAGGTAGGATTTTTACTCAAGATTTAATGGAAATTTTGAAAAGAGATGAATGGGTAGTTGTGTTTTTGTTACTTTTCTTGAAGAGTAGAAATTGGTAGAGAGTGTTTTGTGAGAGAATGGTTGGAGAGAGATTTTAAGAGGAAATTTGGATAGAGTTTTGTTATGTAGAATGAACGTGTGAAAGAATGAAGGAGAAAAGGGGTATTTATAGAATTTTTGAAGTAAATTTTTGATGTAATAAAATAATTGAAAAAGAAAATAAATGAGAGGAAGAGAGAGAGAAATTGTGCTGACTTTAGAGAGAAAAGAGAGAGAGTGAGTTGATTTTGTTTGTATTTTGTAAGAAAATAATTAATATGTAAGATATGATTTGATATAAGACGTATTGGAAATGTAAAGGTGTAAGAAAATAGGTAAGTAGGTAGTAAGAAATAGGTGTAAGAAAAAGTAGAGATAGTGAAATAGTGGTGAATAGTATGAATAGTAGACTAGACATGTAAATTATCAGCAGTAATAAAAATACACGTAAACGAGCTATATCTGTTATTTTTAGTTACCAAAAAATTGTGAAACTGATATTTTTGAAATCCTTGTTTAATTACGAGTCTTTAGGTGTTATTGGAATATTTTTATTATTCTGAGCTTCAGGACATGCTTTTGGAGAACTGATCCCGTTTGAGTCCGAGGACATTGGAAATCCACGAATCTGATATTTTTATATTACCCTATATTATTACGAACTCTTATAAGCCATTAACTCAATTTCATTTTCTAGGGTTTGAGAACACGAGATTGCCGGAGTTGAAATTGTTTGATTGTCTTGATCTTTGTTGACTTTTGAAACTCCGGTTTGACTAGGGTTAGAGTTTAATCCAACTTTGTAAACCCTGCAAATTTCATAATCCTCAAAAATAATTCTAGAAGTCTAATATCAAAATTTAAAACCCGAAAATCGACTCAAGATAAAAAAACCCAATTCTAGACCGAGTCAAACACTGGAAACGAAACCTTAAAAATCGAACCAGGTTAAAACTTAATTCCAAATAAGAACAAAAACGTTTTCTCAATCTTGAGAAAACGAGAACACTTGAAACAAAATATAAAATCCAACTACCGGTTTAATCAACGTCCGTACATCAATCAAATCACCTAACCGTTTCTTAACACGCAAATCAAGACAATATATCCAAATAACGATCAACAGCAAAATCTTAAAACCTTCGATAAATTTCAGAAATCACAAATTTCAAATTCTCATCAAAAGTTAAAATGAGTCAACTCATAACCCTAGACTCGGTTGAACGATCCCGAGAACTAAAAAACTATTAAATAATCACAAGATAAAACATAGATGTCGAGCTAAGAATATAAAACGATCAAAACTCGAAAATTATATGATCTTACGAATATCTCGACGAAACCAAAAGACAAACCGGAACCCTAAGGTCAACAACGCCTATAACGAACCCTAGTGTTTAAGATCCGGCAATCCCGCATTTTCAAACCCTAGAAAACGAAATTAAGCCAATAGCTTAAAATAGTTTGTAATAATATATGGTAACCTAAAAATATCATATTCGCGAATTTCGAGTGTCCTTCGTACTCAAATGGGATCAGTTCTCGAAAAGCGTGTTCTAAAGCTCGGAATAGTAAAAATATTCCATTTATACCAATAGACTTGTAAAAATATAAGGTTTCCAAATATATCAGTTTTAGAATTTTTCGGTAGCTAAAAATTACAGATATCGCATTATCACGCGTATTTTTATTATTACCGGTACTTTAATTGTCTAATCTACTATTCATAGTACTTTTCTACTATTCATTACTATTTCACTATCTCTACTTTTTCTTACACCTATTTCTTACCTACATATCTATTTTTCTTACTTTTTATATTTCCAACACAACTTTATTCACATCAACTTTTCACATTACTTCTTTTATTACACAAAAAATAAAATAAAAACGATTTCCTCTCTCTAAAGCCAAAACCGGTGCCTCCCCCTCTTACTTTCATCCGTTTATTTTTCTTTTTCAAATTATTTAATTACATCAAAAATTCACTCCAAAAATTCTATAAATACCCCATTTCTCTTTCACTCTTTCACACAATTCATTTATTACTAAAACTCTCTCAAAATCACTACACAAACTCTCTCCATAAACTTTTCCTCTACCAAAATCTCTTTCATCAAATACTCACAAGAATTTCCCTTTATACAATACAACTACCATTTCTCCATAACCACATAACCATACATTCACTACTATCTTCATACCACTTACACACTTTAGGTAAATATCTCTTCCAACTATTATTCACTCATGTCATATAACTTAACATAACTATGGTGTTGTTTTGAAACTCATATGAGTAGTAAAAGCAACAACATATTCATGTTTTGTTCTTGTACATAAGCTTCCTATTTTATTATGTTGTTATTATTATTGTTTTATTTGCCTCTAATCTAACTTATATATGGTATTATATTATGTATATATATTTATTTAGAGCATATAAACTCATTTGTTATTTATTTACTTCCAAGTTATACAATTTATTTATTTTATGTTGTTATTAAGACTAGTCTTTCTACTTGTCCATATCAAGTCAAAACAATCTTTTATTTATTTTCTTTAATCTTTCGGGACTAGTCCATTCTTAGTCCCAGGATGCCTTGATAAAGCTAAGGCTCTAATACTTGACCGGGATACCTTGATGAAGCTAAGGTTCCCAATACTTGATATTTTATTTTCTTGCTTATTATTTGTTTTTAGTATTTTCTTATTTCTTATTATTTATATGCTCATAATACTTGCATCTACATAATGTTAATGTCTCAACTAATCTAAAAGTAGAATTTCATTAAAGAAACTCAAAACTAGATTTTCTATTATGTGATTTGTCATAAAATAATAAAGTTATTATTAACAACATAAAAAGTAATACAAGTTTTCTCAAAGTTTTCTTAAATAACAAAGATAGTTGTCAAGCCTGGATTTTGAAAATCATCCTGTTCATTTCTTTTAACCCGATTCACATTAAACCCTAACCCATTTAATATGAATCCTCGACTAGGATGAAAAGAAATTTAATTTTGAAAATATTTTGAAGTCGCCAACGATAAAAATCGAAAAAAAAAAAATGAAAGTTAGGATTAATGGGTCGGTTAATCCTAACTACTAGTCTGCGGGAAAATTTGATTTTAAACCAAACTTTAAAAAAAATATACCAGATATCTGAGTCCGGGGGCTAACTTATTAAAACCTAAGCGGTTACCACTTTAAATTTAAAATTTAGAATTTATTTTTCTATACTAAAAAAATTCAAACAAAGCATTTATAAAACAAATATCTACAAGTTTAATCATTCATTTTTATTTTTATGCATTTTTTTTTTTAGGATTTAAATATCAACAAACATTTGTATTTTTCCTTTTCGAAAAAAACTTTAATATGTACAAAATGATTATTTCAAACCATCAAAACAAAATATATTTTTTCTAATTTTATTGTCGCCCCGTAGGTGCCTACGTACTCGCTAATCGAGATCAGATAAAACGTAGTTCTTTTATAAAGAACTTAGTTTGTTGATCAATTTTATATTTTTAAAATATTCTCACTTTAAGTTCATTAAATTTTGAATTTTTATGAAAACCAATTTTGATGATCTATGATCTAATCAATTGATTTTTATTTCATAAAAAATATATTTTTCTAAGTTCAAAAATCATTAATTTATGACAATTCATGGCTAATTTAATGTACATGAAAATCAATTTTGATTAAACAATATTAAATATTTTCATAGTAAATTTATGAAAACATTTTTGAACAACTTTAATTATTTTCAAAGTCAATTTATGAAAATAATTTTGAAAACTTTGAGTATTATCTTCATAGAAAATTTCTAAAGATAATTTTGATAAAAACTCGATTAATATCTTCATAGTAAATTTATGAAGATAAATTTTGATAAAAAAAACTTGATCAATATCATGATTTAAAAAAAAAAATTATCTTTATTATTCAACACAATTTTGGTTTAAAAAATCTATTTACAATTTATTATTTTTCAAAATTAAATAATCATCACATATGTACAGAACATATTTAAAATATATCATACAGAATTAAAATACAAAAACAAAACATCTCATGCATCAAATATATTTTAAAGATCAATTTATATGCAAATACATATTAAAAAATATCCAAAAATATCAAAAATTGCTAAACATGTAAATTTATATTAAAAATAATTATTCTAATTTTTCTGGATTTTCTGAATTTTCTGGTTTTTTACGAATTTTTATTAATTTTTTACTATTTTTTCCTATTTCCGAAATTAAATATATAATAAATAACTAATAAAATATTGCGGACTAACCTGCACCGTTGGATTTTCTCGGATCAGATCTGGAGCGTCTGATCGGTGGACCAAATATGACCGTCTGATCTGTTTGACTCGCGATCTGGACCGTGGATCTACTGATCAAATCTGGAGCGTAGGATCTGCTGATCAAATCTGGACCGTAGGATCCTCTGATCAAATCTGGACCACAGGATCTTCTGATCAAATCTGGACCACAGGATCTGCTGACTTTTGACCAACGACCGTTGACCGACGACCCACCACCGTTGACCGATGACCGACCGGGTTGGATTCGGATTTCGGGTCGGATCTCGGAGCTCCGTCGGGCGGAAGAAGACGATCACGTTACCTTTCGAGCGTTCCTCGGCCGCTCTGGTGGTTTTCGAAGGCTGCAACCTTATCGGCCCGACGTGGATTGAGGTGCTGCGTCCGTTGGTGGTGGTGGTTCATCCTAGAACCACCAGAAGTGGCGGTTCGTGCGGTGGTTGACGGCGGCGAGGATTTAAAAATTTTCTAAAAATTTGCAGAACTTCCAAATGCAAATTCGAGCAATTATAAACACTATAATCAATCAAAAACACTTCCTAGATGATCCTAACACTCTTTAATTGGATCGAAATCCTCCCGATCACTTCGAAGTTGCAAATTTTGCAATTCGAACACTTTCTACTCTATTTTCAGATCTCGATCGTGTAGTGTGTATTTTGCGAAATTGAATTGTGGTTTCTGCTTGTGGGGTGATCCTATTTATAGAATTCGAAACAATTTGTCATTTCGAAGCTTTGTAATGGTTCAATTTTTTAAACACGAATCGTTAAATTTTTTCACATAAGAACGATTCAAAATTGGGACTCGATTCGTGATTGTTGATTCAAATTGATCACGAATCTTATGTTTACAGATCATGACTCCTTGATTAAGTGTATTTAATTTTGATCAATTGATACAATTCGGCCAATTTTGAAATTTGAAAAATCATGTCCATTCGAATTTTTCCCAATTTTCATGACTCAATTAATGTGCCTTTTAGGATGAAATAATAACGAATTGTGTATAGATGTGATGTATCTCATGCCTAGTTTGTGTCTGTACAATTAATTTCGAAAAAACACAAAGATTCGTTGCTCAAATGATGTCTCAAAGTGGATGAACCGATGTGTCTTTTGGGGAAAAAAATTGAACAAAAAGAAGCAAAATTTGCCTTGGGCTAGGATCGAACTCGGTCCCCTTGCTCCTGTGTCCATGGTCTGAACCGTTAGGCCGTTGGCCTGTGCCTTGGTCATATGGCTAACCCACTAATACTTAAGACTAATAAATATATGTTATATTAAGCTCAAATAATTATTTATTTTAATTTTTCTTACATATATTTTATTTACATTACTATTCATTTAATTATTTTATTATACATATTTTATTCCTCTATTTTTTTTTTTTTCTATTTTCTCTTTTCTCTCTTTTTTATTATACTATTATTTATATTTATTATTATATCTTATGAACTCAACATGACATTAATTTAATCGAAACTTAAGCCTAATTTTTAATTGGGCAAAAATTGGGTGTCTACAATAGTTTACCAAGGAAACATAAAAAATAAATATTTTCTTTATATATTATGGTAACCTAAGTTTTAGTAAAATAATTTGTTAATTTTCAAAGTTTTCACAAAAAGCTTAAGAATAAACTCTTTTTAACTTCATAACAAAACTAAGAAACAAACTAGTTTTAAAGTTAAGATGAATTCAATCCATAAAGTTAAAAACCACTTAGGAAAATACTGATTTTCAAGTCCCTAAAGAAAAGACTTATTTTTCCAAATAATATAAACAAGATAAGGTTAGAAACAAATGATTTTACCAATAAAAGTGATTCTTTTCGAAAGAAATAAAAAGAGCAAGTTTTAGAAAACAAAACTTATAAAGACAAGACTCAAGAACCATTCTAACATACAAATTCATAAAGAGATTTTTCAACAACTTAATATACTTTTGATAAATTTGAATTTAAGTAAAACTTATGAAAGACTAAGGTTAAAGGAAAATTTACTTGTTTTGGAAAAAGGGAATAAATGAAACAAAATAGGAATATACTCATTTATAATGGAAATATATAGTTTCTTCCAAATACTTGAAAAGGAATTTATCAAGATAAGTTTTATGAAATAAATTGTTAAGACACTACCATTAGAAATGTTGCATATAAAATGGGCTTATCTATATTCTCAAAGTATTTATCAAATATACGTTCATATTTATATATATACATACATATATATATATTATATTGTTACAAAAGGATTTTCCTCAAAATAAAGTTGAGTTAGAAATGGATTTTTGCAAAAGTTTAGAAATAATTCGTTTTAAATCTGTACCCAACGTTTTTGGAACCCAAATAACCTTATATGACAAAGATAACCTCGGAAATGGATAGATCTTTTCGAATAGGTAGAAACGGTATATTATATGCGGAATTCCGAGTTAAAATGAGCAAGTTATGGCCATTTTAAGTTGGAATTTCCTCTTATACGATTTTACCGCGATTTTAAGAGAAGTTTAGAATCTCCAAGAATAGAATTTCATGAAAGACTTATCCCGGGTATTTCTTTTGTCTAGGTGACGAAGGATACGAGAATACCCTACCCGAGGATTACTACGACTAAGAAGATAGCGAAATGGACGAGTGAGTTATTCCTCCTAATTTCGTTACCTTGCTTGTGCTTATAAAGTAATGGCATTAGTATACTAAGAAAAGATATAAATGGATATATATTTGAGGAATTTGGGATTATGTATATGTGATTCTATGTTTATGTATGAAAGGAGAATTAAGAATATCGCAACTTCAAACTGCTTGTTTAAATAATTTTGTTACTTACTGGTATGACTGTTTATTGTTTGCTAAATTGATTGATCACCCCCAATAAACCTTAATAAGGTTTGGCTTAAGAAAACTATAACGCTCACGTATAGCATCCATTGAGTCACATCTTTTTTGGAAGGCTGCTACTCCTACGCATAGAGTTATATTGGTTGTGATCGTGCGGTGCCACGGGCCATGTTCCTTCCTGGAGAATCCAAATCGCTCGGGGAAAGTGACTCTAGGTTCGGAGCCGAGCCAACCGAACGTTGTGGGTGAGGACCTGGGGACTAGCAGTAAAAGGTCGAGGACTTTCAACCCCGATTCCCTAACCTTTTATACGGAGAGGTAAATTCATCCTATATATGGTTTCCGGATAACTATATATATTTGCGTAATCACGTGGTTATTGCATTGCATGCATAGCATATGTGTGATTAAATAAATAAACTTATTTGAAAATATGGTGCGAATGAAAAGAAATATCTCACTAAGCTAGTTGTAGCTTATATTCCTATAGATTTTGTTGAAACATGTATATCCGTGGCTTAAATTGAGGATCATGACATTGAGGAAATCATGGAAGGATGGTTAAGCTTCTATGAAGGAAATAGAATCATAAGATAAGTAATTTTGTAAGGTTTTTTATATATAATGACTTATATGAATAGTGATGTATATTTATTTAAAGATAATAGATAGACATGCCCCCTAAGAATTGCAATGCAATATGTTTATGTTTTATGATAAGTATTCTCTTTGCCTTGCTACTTATTTATTATGAATATAAATTGTGCTACTCCGATGCGTTCCCTTGGTTATGATGTATGCCTTGTACATGATATGGAAGCCTTTACGTGACTAAGGTAGTCATTCCTAGGTTTTAGTATTGTGTACGGCGGACTGCCACGTTTAGAGTACCCATTGGGGCGTGACAAACTTTACCTTAGAAATTGAGGGGTTTATATCAGGGATCGAATAGGTAGTCCTTCTCATGTTTAGGTTTTTGAACCGTACGATTATTGAACTTTCTATTTTTGTTTTTGAAGATTCTCTTATGAAACCCCGTGATCGAAATTGCCTAAGGTTCGGTTTCAACTTGGGTCAGACTTTAGGGTTTCGATTCGATATTCCAAAACCATTCTCGAAAAACTCGAGAGTTTATAGGTCCTTTTATGGGAACCAACCACATTTTTATGTAAAATTACCAATGTCCTAACAAGATAATTATAAAAATAAAAGTGAATAAAACATGTTTCCAAAGCAAACTATAAGCCAAATGGCACTTTATTATATCCATGGTAAAATGCTTGTACAAGTTATTTTGCCACTTTATTATACGTACATTTACTAGAAGAAAAAGATAGAAATAATGCATATATTTCCAACCTTTTCCACTTGTTTTGCACCACAAAGGGAAGTATTCGCAATACACTATAGTGAAACAACTATAGGAGGTTCTATGAATACATACTAAAATTTAAATCCAAAAGTGAGTAAATAACATGTAACCGATGGTGAAATTATTTGTGTCTATATATTATTTATCTCTAAGAGTTGTATTTTAATGCATAGCATAGAGAGGGTTCGCCTTATGCAGGGTAAACCTAAACGTTTCACTCATGTCCAAATCTTCTGGCTTGAAACCATCTTTAAGTTTCCAATCAAAAGATCGTATAAGAGATGCCAAGACCAAATGAACCATTCGATGTGCTAATGGCATACCAGGGCAAATCCTTCTCCCGCCCAAAAGGAATGAGCTCAAAATCTCTTCCCTTGAAGTTAATCTCAGATTTGAGAAACCTTTCAGGCATGAATGAGTTAGCACTTGACCAAACTTTTGGTCTCGTCCAATGGCCCATACATTGACCAATACTTGTGCTTTTTTTGGTATCATGAATCCATTTATTTGTACTGTGGTTTCTGTTTCACGAGGTACTAGTAATGGAGCAGGAGGGTGTAGCCTAAAGGTCTCTTTGACAATTGCTGTAAATATGGAAGTTCCATAATATCTTGCTCTTGTATAATAGCTCCGTGCTTGAGAACTTGATCAATTTCCTTTCGAGCTTTGTCCATTTCATGGGATTTTGAAGTAGTTCTGCCACCCATTCTATATAACATGGCTCGTGTCAACTCCCGCAAGGATCATGTCCTATAAGAAACATCTAAGAATTATAAGAAATTGATTTGTAAAATTGTAATGCTTTTGCAGTGAATATGTAAGCATATTAGTTTCCTGATATTGAAACATGAAAAATGATAATAAGATTATAAATTACAATGAAAAGAAAAAAATTGTTTATGTGGCATTTACTTGGTACATGAGGAAAAAACAAAAAGGAAAATTTGTAAATGATAAGATTCTCTAAATTTAATATATTATAGTTATTGTTGTTGTGTTTAGTAAACTATGATGTCCATGTACGAATGTACAGTTAATTTGAGATAGTTTGTGGATTGAGAGCTACCCACAGGTCATTGAGGTCCTCCAACAGTCAATTAAGTTTTCAATTTTTGGAAATTTTTCATATATTTGTTGTATCATTTCTTTTGCTTGGGTAATATTTATTTCCCTTTTACGTGTTGGTAAGATATCTACATGGACTCCTACATACTCACCTTTTCTATATTTCATGTGATATTATCATTAATATTATTGAACATTTTTGAACAATTATCCCTTTCTCTAAACTATTGTTGTCTATTTAGAATATAAGTTTTATTTATATGATTGACCTTTTTAGTGTATCTTTTATTTGTTTTACTCATGCAGCCTTTAAGATTAATAGGATGGAGAGTGATTATTATGTCTAGTTAAATTAGTAGTAGATTATCTATTATGCAGAGTGAGTTTAATATATCTTTCTCAATTGATTGGATTTGTCAAATAGCATGACTTATTGATTAGTGTGTAATTTTTTAAATTCCAAAGTGTGTGATTGTATTGTATGCCTTAGTTTAAATATTTAATTTTTTAGACTAATTTATTTTTAACATAGTTTAGTATAAATCAAAGTGAATTGTGGAATCAACAATTAGAACTTTTATTGAAATTCATTATCCTCTTATATATTTTTTACAATATTCCGCATTGTTAAACATCATCAGACTATCTTAATTACCTATCATCACAATTAAATCATAAATTACCAATTCTATTATTGCTAGAAATTGATTTCTTTTATTATTATTATCATCATCGAAACTGATTTATACATTGTACTCATCTATAACTTTATAGATAGATAACCTCTAAAATTTCTTGTTACCTCAACATAAAGTAATGTTTCTCATCATCCAAAAATTTATTGTAATTCCTTTATCTTTATAGATCAATTTTAGCTAATCTTCTCTTTGTCTTTTTTTTTTGGCTTTTTTTTTCCCCCAAAAGTAGAGGAACAATTTTTTTAATCTTCCCAACATCATCTTTGTTGCAAACATGTTAATACATTAATCCTGAGACCCTTTAGTCAAATATACCTACAAGTTTTTTGGCGAACCTTTCGTACCTTGGAACAATGTACGAAGCCCATGGTGTTCATATTTTCTTAATTTTTCTCACCAATTATGGATTTTCTTAAATTTATATATATATATATGTGTGTGTGTGTGTGTGTAGATACATAATAACCAATAGGATGAGTAAATCAATTGTGTTTTCACACCAGTATGATAACAGCAAATCATCCGACATCGACTATCATTACTTTGACTATCCTTTTTTTTCTTATTAAATAAACAATACGGCTTTAGAAACTTTTTTTTTTCCTAAGTATTGGAACAATTCATTCATTAAAGCGCTGGGCCGCCCTAGAAGCATAGCAGAGCAGCCAATTTTAAATCGTGCTTTATTATTGGATTAAAAGAACCGGTGTAAAACATGTATCACAAGGTTAAGGGGTTCATGTATTGATGCTTTTGTTGTCTGCTTCATGGCCTCTGTTGCCCATTATACAACCATTTGTTGTGATATATTTACTTTTAGTCTTTTTACCAAAGTATCTTCTAATTAGGAATTAAGGTACTATTATATTATACTACAGATTTTTCCAAAACGATGCTAGTCTAGTTGGTATATGTCCACTGTTTCAAACTCTTTACTTTTTCCTTATTCTTTTATATTATCAATATGCGAATCAAAAGGAATGGTCTAATGTCCTAACAAAAAAGGGATACATCATCTTTATTATTAGTTTTGAAACGTCACTTATACCGCATAATTTCTACAGATAAAATAAAAAGTAGAACTCCACCCAAACAAAATTTTAGAAAAGAAAGAATTCACAATCAAATCAAAAGAAAAAAAAAGAAAGAAAAAAATTATATAGAAACCATTTATTTTAAATATTATTGACACTAACATCAACTTATTACTAAAACTTTCAATTAACCAATTCAATAGATGTAAAGTCTTAAAGATGGAACTATAATATTAATAGATTAATCGATGATGATGATGGTGATAAGAATAATAGAAAAATTCTAAGATTGGAGGTTATAAATTTATGATATTAAGTTTTAGAAAAGAGGAAACAAATTTAATTTCAAAAGGATCTTATTGTAAGAAAGAGAGGAATGAGCTTTACATGGACTATAGGGAAGACGATAGAAACCTGATTGTCCTGTTGACTTTTAGAGTAATTTGGATTTGAAGATAGTTTTTGAAGACTTGTGAATTTTAAACAGTTTTAATTTTTGAAATCTTTTTGAGACATCTTATTATAATATTTTAAGTGTTTAATTATGTTGGCTTGGTTTATACCAACTAGTTCATTCAAAAGTTTTGTTAGGATGAATTGTTTTAAACAAGTGACTTTATATGTAAGTATTTGAAGATATATGGTTATATTTGTGGATCTATATATATAGCTTGGCGTGTCTTTATCTAATGAGGACATGTGACGGATTGTAATACCTTCAAATTAGGGCATTACATTCTCACTACACATTAATCATTTTATGTATTAATAATATAATATGGAACACTCGAAAGTTAATATAGTGAAAAGCAGTTGAAGACACGCACCAGAAGGAAACTCTTGACCTCTTTTCTGTTCAATTCCCCAGCCTCTTCTGCACAAAGTATAGCATCTAACACATCCGATGAAGACTTGATAGGTGAAGCCTTACGCTGAGCAATAACCTCATCAATAATATCAAGCAATTTCTTAAAGTAGACACTTGATCTTCGACGGACCCCTTGGACATCAAACGCTTGAAAGGTAGGAAAAAAGTCCGAGATATTTGGCCTTCCTACTTCGTCCAAAAGATGATTAAAGAGTTCGACAAATTCGTGAGGTGAATCGCCATCGTATTTCAAAAGTCCATTGAGAAGAGGGTATTCGACATTGCATTAAAGATTGCCGTAAACGTGGCCATGCCAACATCAATGGCTTTCTTTTGTCTACAATGCTCGTTCACAAACTGTAGAAGTTGCTCCACCTTTTCGCGACGGATTGGTTCTCCGTCCTTGAGCTTTTGAGCGGAGAAAACATGGGTTGTGCACACTCTTCTTAGGTTTTTCCATTGAGATGTTGCAGGCAACCACAGCAGTGAATTTATATGGGGATCAATTGCTTTAATTACGTCAGGGACATGTCTATTGGAAAGCTCTTTATCATTCTTTTGCAATGCCACTTTAGCAATATCAGGAGATGTGATGACTATAGTTGTAATGGAACCTAACTTTAGAGACATTATAGGACCATATTTTTTTGAGAGTTCGGCTAGTGATTGGTGTGGGTTTTGTCCAAGTTGCAAGATGTTTCCTATAATTGGGAGTGGAAATGGCCCCGGAGGAAGATGTTTGCTGCCATTGAACTTTTGAAGAAAATAAATGGAAAGCAGCATTAAACAGAGTAAGAGGACACAGGCCAAAAAATCCATCGTTGTGAAATATCTGTTATACTTCTAGTAAGGGGACACTCAGTAGTATTGCAAGCCACAGAGGAGACCAAGTAATATATAGGAGGAGGTGGGTTCCTTTTTCAATAAAATAAATTTATTAAACCGTCCTTGTCTAATTCTTACAAAAAAATGTTTTTCCTAGGAAGTCGATCGGTCAATATGTCACACCTGGAGCAGATTTTTCTATTTACTTAAATCTTTATTTTATCTTTAAGTTTCTTTTTTTTTTTCGGTCGAATATCTTTGAGTTTCTTTAATATAATTTCTTAATGATTTTTTTAGAACTTTTACGGATCTAAGATTATTAATATTACAAACCAAGGTTTTCTGTACTTTTCTTTTAAGATCAACTAATGATAAAAAATATATAAATAATGTTTTTTATTTTTCATTAAAAAATAACTAACGAAATAAAAAAATATGCTTTTTTAATATCTAAACTGTGAATTGAAAACACTTGTGAGAAACTGTAAAAAATAATTATTTTTTATAATCCTAACTATAAGAAGAAAATAGCATTATTTTAAAATATATTATCATAATTCTAAAGTACAGCAAAGAAACTGAGAAAGTGCCACTGCATTAGATTTCAATGTTAAATTTTGACACGTAACTTGCAAAGAGTGGCCAAAAAAAAGAAAAGCAGTAACTTGCGACCGTACAGCCTTACATAACTGAAAAGACAACCCATTTTCTCGATGATTTGACTTGGGATTGCTAGATTTTTTGCACCAATGAGCGGTTCTGAAAATCGGCTTACACGTCAACTCTCACTGCGGCTCTGATGGATGATAATTTTATTGTTTTTTTTCCCTGTTTTTTCCCTAGATATCCTATATTATATCTATCATTTTGTTAGGAAACCAATACCCATGTTATCCTATAATTGTGGTAATACTATTCTCATTAAATTTTATACATTTTTGTGCAATTATAGTTATAATTTGTGAATTTTACTTATAAGATTACCTTAGTGTTGTTTTATTTAATTTTGCAAAAAAATAAGGTAATAATCATGGATATCCATAAATCTTTTCGAATGAAGAATGAATTTGGCTAAGAAAAAAAAGTTAAAAAACTTTATCAAATCAAGTAGACGTATGAAAATTATTGAGGGACAATAAATGTGGGACAAACTAGCTTCAAATGAAGAAAGTGAGAATGGTAAGTGTAACTCCCTAAATTAAGACATTATAACCCACCACGTGTTTTCTCTTGAAAGGCACACGCAAAGACTATAATGCATCTATAGACCACAATATTCCATCAAATAACTCCAAAACTCGCATAAAAGAATACTCAATATGAAAATCAAGAAAACATGACTCTCAAATCATCCATGTTGGTATAAACCAAACCAATTGATTAAAGTCTCATAAGAAACATAAAACTAACTACTCATAAAATCTTTACAACTGAAAATCTAAAGAAATCTAATAAACTTATCATTATCAACCTAACTCCAATCCAGCCATCTATATATCAGCTGAGTAGTCAGTTCAACTATCGTCCTCCCTAAGCTCTATGAAAACATCAAAACCAGATAAGTCATACATAATCTAGTCTTCACCTGAACCTGAAAAATAAAAAGGAATGAGCACAAAGGCCCAGTATATCTAAACCGAAAACACAGGCGTATGAACATACATTAAATAGTTCACACAAGAATTAATATCTAATGCAGCAAGCACCAATTATTATCTTTTTATTTATCCAGCATACAACATAATTTATCTGTGACTAATTCTAAACTTAGAGTAACTCAGACTCCTTAAAAACAAGCAGTATAAGAAAATAGGTAATATAATACATATATAGTGTTGGGAATCTCCCACACACCCGGGTGTCGTACTCACACTACTCCTAAACTACCGAATCATGTCTATGCACAAGATCACTTGGGACAACCTCACACATAGATCATTAAGTTTTTAGTGTTAGTATCACACTCTGCATGGTATTCACTAATCGCAGCCACTCACAACCAACAGTCAATTCAATTAAAGTCAGATACAATTAGGTCATATTTATAAACTAATCCTACAAGCACAAACAAATAAGCATGATAAGGATGTATCTGTTTCCACTTAAGAAATAGAAATCATATTCTCAAATAAACACCTGAACAAAGAATCATTCGTTCCACTAATCAATTTACAACATTAATAACAATATAAAAAATATAATTCCTAAACCCTAATTCATCAATCTAGAATCTCCAACATACCTTTCTCCTGTGAAACTTGTAGAATCACCATATCTCTAATCAACACCAATGAAAAAGTGAAACCCTAATTCTCAAGATTACCTATTCACCATTGTTTATGCATTCACAAACCATCTTCAACAAATATATGATTTAAATTTTCTTAAAACTTATTATAGTTCCAGATTAAGTCTTACCTTCTTCAATTGATTGTAGATCTAAAATCCTTAATTTCCACACTTAGGGTTTTCCTTCAATTTAGGGTTTTCCTTCAATTTCCACCAAAGATCAATTCTCCTTCTGTACGCCTCGGAAAATTTCAGTAAATAATTCCAAGATGAACTTCGAAAATAAACCCTAAAAATCACTCTAAATTAAAACCGAATTTCGACAAGTCCTAAATCACAAATGCATCCAAAAATTTCTTAATCATGAGAAAATGAAAATAAAAAAAAAAAAATAAATAAAAATAAAAATAAAATAAAATAAGGACTCAGTGGTCTTAAATTCCAAAACCACTACGTACGACAAATTCCATACGTGACTCCGATTTATAAAATCGGGTAATATAGATAAAAAAAACGAATTATTAAAAAGTAAATAACGATTAACTTTCGGAAATGAAACCCAATTCAAAATTTCCGAAAACGTTAAAAGATAATAAATACTTACAAAAAGGAAATATAAAATAAATTTCTCAAATTAAATACGTGGTATAAACATAAAATATCAGTTTCCAAATTGGCAAAGATCTAAACCGGAAAATCACCCGGAAACCCTAAGCGGAATACAATAATTAAGTCCGGCAATCTAGCGCCCCTAACCCTAGAGGCCGAGATGTAGTTTAAATATATAGAATAACTCATAGTAATATAAGTTTGTTTAAAAATATCAGATTGGTAAATTTTTGACCTAATTCGAACCCGTTCGGATACAGACTTCGAAAAGCGTGTCCGGGGCTCGAGATATCAAAAATATACCAATAGTACCGTTAGACTCGTAATTTCATAAGATTTCCAAATATATCAGTTATGAAATTTTTCGGGTTATAAAAGTTACAGTTATAACCTTTTTATCGTATTTCCGTTATTACCGGTAATTGAGTAGTCTTTTGCACTATTCATTTTTATTTCATTACAAAATTTTATTATTCTTATAAAGCCTTATATTTTTAGATAAATATTTTATATGTTATAGAAAATTTTGTTTTTCTAAAATTTAGTTAGTTCGGGCTTTTACGGGATCAGATTCTGTTTAAGACCCGATACTAAAAATAAAATAAATTAATTTAATAATTGGAAAATAATTTAAAAATATTTTTATTTTCATAAAATAATTTTTTTAGAATTTTTCGGGTTATAAAAATATTATTTATAGCCTATATTCGCGTATTTTGATCGTACCGGTAACATATTTGTTAAAATACTAAAATAATTCAAATAATTATTTAATTTTAATTATGAAAAATCTGCTACAATTATTTGGAATAAATTTTCCAATTTTATTTTATTTTATTTTATTTTATTAATAAAGTACTTTTACAACCCATACCTTCAAGTACACCTTACACATATCACTTCCTTTTCACTTCAATCTTTCTACACATTAACCCACACTTCATGGCAGATTTTTGATTCTTTATGGCTGCCATTGTCCTTTATTTATTCCCATTTTGACTAAAAATAAATATAATTCAAGCCTTCTTCAAAAAGTTACATTACACATTAATTATACAATTCAATTTTGAGTCAAATTTCAACAAAACACTCTCTCTCCTCCTCACAATTCACGTGCAGCATGTCCATATTGCTGCCCTTGTTTTATTTTTTTTTCCTTTCATTTAATACAATTCTATCTCCATTTAATGCCTCTTTATTATTTCCTTTCATTTCCTTTTTGAAACCCTCTCTCTTTTCCTCTCTTTTCCTCTCTTTCTTTCTTCTTCTTGTTCATGTTTCTCCAATAAACAAGCTGCCCCCTTCTTCTTCCATGGCTTCCACACTTCATTTTTAAAGATTTTCTAAGCAAATCTTCATCCCAAAGCTCCATAGGTGATATAGGTAAAGTGTAATGAAGGTTTCATGCATCAAATGAACTTCCATAAGCTTAAAAGCTTAGGATGATGATGCCAAAAATGAAATCTTTCTCTTCTCCACTTTTATTATCTTGTATTACAATTATTTTCTTGTTTAAAGTTGATATATATGGTAGATCTAACTTTTTATAGCTTTGATTTTTGTTTATGCCATAGATCTTGCTATTTAAGTTATTATTCTTGTTATTACTTATGATTTATGCATATATTTCTCATTCACATGTGTTCATGCTTTCAAAACTAGTTTAGAAGGCTAGATCTAGTTGTTTTAGGTTCATACATGCATTAGACTTATGTTTTATGATCATGAACAACTTGTAATAGCATGATGATGGTAGGAAAGTTGTAGGAAACTCAAGATCTATTTTATTTTCAACAAAAACAACTTTTGAAAATTCGGATGAAAATGGAACCATATTTAGAAAAGTGGTTTTTCAACTTCAAAATGTGTATTTTTCATTTAAAATGAAGGGCTTAGGGTATAGATAACATAAATGAATGATTTTGATAAGTAAAGTTTAGATCTATGAGTTTATAGTTCATTACCATGGGTTTCTTTTAGATCTATGTTCATATTATGTGTAGATCTTAGATTTGAACTTGAACAAAATTTGTGAAATTCGTATTTTGGCAAGACCTCCATTTAAAAACCACTTTCCAAGTGTCAAAATGTAATTTTTACTTAAGAAAATGAAGGCTTAATATATGTATATCATCAAGACTTCTTTTTACAAGAATCAAAAGTGATTTTCAAAATAAAAATTCTATTTTCGGATTTTGGCCAAGGCCTATTTTAAAAACATGTTTACCAACTCAAAAATGAAGTTTTTATTTAAAAATGAAAGGCTCTTAGGATAGGATATGTAAGGAATGGATTTTCATGAGCTTAGATAGATTTTATCAAAAGATATAACCAAAAATGAATTTTGTAAATTCGGATTCCAACCAAGACCAATTTTTAGAACCCATGTATCAACTCCAAAACTCATGTTTTATGTGAAAAATGAAGTATATAGGTAATAGATATCATTAAGCAATGATTTTTACAAGTTAGAATGAGTTTAGGCATGAGTAAAGTGTTAAACAAGTAATGGAATTAAAATGAAAAATTTTGAGTTAGTGATCAATTGTCAAATTCGTAATTTAAGATGATGCATAAGTAACCACTTAGTATTTGAGCTCAAATTGCAAGTTTTATGTGTTAAATGAAGTCCTTAGACAATAGATGTAGTAAAGCTTCAAATTTTAATGCATTAAACAAGTTTTTCCCAAAGGAATCATGCAAAAAGTGGATTTTCTAAAATTCGGATTTTTGAGTAAATCATATTGGAAAACATATTTGCAAAGTGTAAAATGCAAATTTTTGTGTAAGAATGAAGTCCTTAGTAGTTATATATGGTTGAGCCTTAAATTTCTAAGTATCAAATGATTTTTACTTAAAGGAATCACTCAAAAACTAATTTTTGTAAAATTCGGATTTTGGAATCAACCCCACTTGAAAACATGTTTACAAAGTGCAAAATGGAAATTTTTATGTAGAAATGAAAGTCATAAGTAATAGATATAATGAAGACTCAATTTTAACAAAAATAATTATATTTTCTTAAGTAATAAATCCAAAACAAATGGAAATGATCAAAGTTAGAAAACTAGATTTTTCATAAGTAGTTGTTATTATGGTCTTGCAAGATAAAAAGTTATAAAATTTCCTTTTAGCAAAAATCATCAAGATCATGCATACATTAAACTCATCTCATGTCATTCATGTTAGGAAATCATTCATATTGCATGTATAGCTAATCTATATAGTAGAAACATTACAAACATTTACAAAACTATTTTTCGGAATCGGAAACCGTTACTGATCAGATCTGATCCCTCTGTTCCGAGACCTAAATGTTTTCAAAACTTGAAAATAATATTAGAAATAGATAGATCTTTCGAAGTAGATAGAAATCGATATATAATTTGAGATTCCGAGTTAAAATGACCAAGTTATGGCCGTTTTAAGTTGGAATTTTCGCTTAGGACGAAAATTGCGAATTTGATAGGTTGTATAAGATAGTTTGGATTAGTTAAGTGATGAAATACTTATTAGAGTATTTCTTCCTTTTTAGGCGATCCCGGATTCGACGATTCCCTACCACCGGATTACTTGTACTAAGAGACCGGTGATCCAATGGCCGAGTGAGTATTACTTCCGATTTCATTTATTGTATGTGATTGTAATAATAGTTGCACTAGATATTTGGTAAAGATAAAATGGATATGCATGATGGGGACGAATGGGAACTATGTATGCTTGTTGTTGATATGAGAAATGGAATGTAAGAATATCGAAGCCGAGTGATTAACTATTGCTTGTATAGATGAATTAGAATTGATTGTCTGCGATTATTGACTGATCACTTAAAAGAATTGGTATAATAGATTATTCGGAATTGAAGATGAAATTGAACTCATTCATACACGATGGGGATGGAGCATTAGCATTTGTTGGTTTATCGTTGTACCTTAAACGATTTTATAGTTTATAGTTGTCCGTAAGCTGAAACGGTCTGGTCGTACCGCAGGATTCGTTAATCTGCTAACCCGGGATGGAGGGCGCAAGTCCATCCACATATGATTTCCGGCAGGTCATATGTTTGTTGAATTCACGTGTCTGATGCATATCACTTGTCTGACTAATCACTTGATTGTATGATGTGTTATAAATGTAATCCTGGAAGTTTTCACTCACTAAGCTAGTGTAGCTTATACCCCAATAGTTGTTTAAATGAACAGGTTATCTCAAGAATGCTAAGTGGGGACTGAGATGGTTGAAGTCGAGAATGACTTCAAGATTCCGGCAAGACATAAGAATGTTTGAAGTTATTAGCTAGGTTTTATTATTTGCCTTGTAATAGTTCTATGTAATAGAATCTTTTGATGATTTGTATTGAAGTTTAATGAGTTGTATTTTGAAGAATAGTGAATTGAATTTCCTTTACATTGTTACTCAAGTTATATCAACATGAAATGTATCATTCCGATGTGTCTCCTCTATGTGTTAGACGCCTTGTACATAGTATGGAAGCCTTCGCATGACTGAGGTGGTCATTCTTAGGCTTTAATATTGTGTACGGCGGACTGTCACGTTTAGGGTACCCTTCGGGGCATGACACCTTCACCAATCAATAACACAATCTTAGAAAGAAAACATTCTAAAACGAGCTAAAGGAATGGGAGAGGTTACTTACCCAATTCCTTGAGGAAATCCACCTTAGAGAGTGTCGGCTAAGGTTTCTAAAGGTTTAAGAGAGGTTATGAGGGTAAAGATTGATTATAGGACGTATTTATATGGTTGTAACTCGAAGGGATATAAGTTAGACGAAAGAAAAACAAAGCTAGCGGCTTAGAACTCTCGAGTTCAAAAATGACATCCAAGGCTACCACTTAGGCCAGTGGCCTTCTTGGGTATGCCGACGGCCTACCCTTGTACACCGGCGGCCTACCCTTGTACACCGGCAGCCTAAAGGCTGGCGTACGACCAATTTCCCAATTCGCAAATTTTTCCTCCGAGGCTCCAAGTTGGCATTTAGGCCATCGTCTATTGTATTTAGGCTGGCAACTTAGAATTATAGGCTGGCGGCCTATATACCGGCCTACTCCAAAACTGTCCAATCATTTGCGTACATCTTCCTCAAGTCTAAATTCATCTATTTCAAGATAAAAATATCCTTTTAAACAACTATTTATTACATGAATACCCCTCACTATAAAATATTTACTTGTATATTACAGCAAGCGTGTTGCCAAGAGAAAATGGGTTGGCTCCGCATCTTGATTGCGGATAATAAGAAATGGGAAAAGAAAAGTGCAAATTTGTTGCTGTGAAAGTATTTTTAAACTTTTTTCCTATAATTAATTCAAAAAATTGCAAATAACCTTTAAACTTTGATTTCAGTCAAAAACACTATTTTTAAATTCATCTAAATATACTTGAATATAGCCTAAAAATTAATATTTGACCTAAAGGTTATTTCTTATGCAAAAATTTAAACACTATTCATGTTACTAAATTATAATAATTAATGTTTTTTTTAACATTAGAAAATCATTAGAGTATTTGAAAACAAGAAAAAAAGATCATATAATACATCATTCCTGATATCAAAGTTTGTAGGAGTCATATGCAATTAAAGGAAAAAAAATTAAGCAAGCATAACATATGTGGTTATTATGATGTTGCTCATTGCTTCTACTCTGTTTAGGATTTGTACTTTACTTAGGATAGAGCTCATGCTGTTAGTTTTTAATTGGTTCTTTATGTTAATTAGTTAGACTTGTATTTGTATAAATACTTGTAACAGTCTCCTGATCATTAATGAAGTATTATTCAATTGCAAATCTTCTTCATAGCTTCTTCATTCACACTGGACTTGCGACCTCCATGTTCATTCTTCACATGGTATTAGAGCGGTCTTCCAAGTTTTGATTCCTTTGTTTAGTGCTAGTTTTATCTATTTTCATCTTCGTTTGAATTGCGATTCTTTGTCTTCTAGTGTTTTCTCTTGCATTCATATTTTATTCAATTCTTGATAAACCTAATTTATTCATAATTTATAAGTGCTAAAATATGCTTTTATTGATAATTATTATAGTTTAACACTTAAAATCATTAAATTATGTTTTCAAGCCTTTAAAGGAGAGATTTTATGAAAAGGAAGCCTTTTGGACCTAAATAATAAAGATTGGAAGCAAATTGTGGTCAACATGAGAAAGACGTAGTCATGTCCCCAAGTCATGTCAAGCAAAAGCACAAAAAGAAGAGAATTTGAATTCTGACACGTCATAATATAGAGACATGTTATGCCCCAAAAGGTATTCTAAACGTGACAGTCTGCCGTATATAATACTAAAACCTAAGAATGACTACCTTAGTCACGCAAAGGCTTCCATATCATGTACAAGGCATACATCGCAATTGAGGGTACATATCGGAGTAACACAATTTACATTGATAACGATCAAGTAACAAAACAAAGGGAATACTTATCCTAAAATATAAACATGATTGATTACATATCTTAATGGCATACCCCCACTATTGTCTCTAAATCCATATAAATACATTTCTTTAGGAATCTCCAAAATACTGACATAACATTCATTACACATAAGGAATTTACAAAACAACTTCATCATATGTTCCTATTGCCTCCACAAGAGTTTAAAATCCATCTATGACTTTCTTAATGTCATGATCCTTGAATAGAGCCATGGGTATACTTGTTTCAACAAAAATCTATGGGGTTATAAACTACAACTAGCTTAGTAAGGTATTCATTTTGATTCGCACCATGGTTTCAAAAACGTCCAATTAAATTTTCACGCATATGCTATGCAATAATCATGTGATTACACAAATATATATAGTTATTCGGAAACTATATATAGAAAGGATTTACCCTTCCATGTCGAAGGTTAGGGAATTGCTGATGAAGATCCTCGATCTTCTACTGTTAGTCCCCAGGGCCCGCCCAAAGTGTTCAGTTGGCTTGGCTCCGAGCCTAGAGTTGTATTCCTTGAGTGATTTCGATACTCTAGGAAGGAACATGGCCCGTGTTCCAGCACGATAACAGCCAATCCAACTCTACGCATAGGAGTGGCAGCCTTTTGAGAGAGATGTGACTCAATGGATGCTATGCGTAAACGTTTTATTTTTCTTAAGTTAAACCTTATTAAGGTTTCTTAAGGGCAATCAAGCAATTTTGTAGACAATAAGCAAGCATAAATGTAAGTAGACAAAATACTTAACAAACAATTTGAAGTTGCGATATTCTTAATTCTTATTTCACACATAAGCATATAATTACATATATACATATCCCTAAAATCCCCATACATATCTATTTTTATCTTTTCTTAGTATTATAATGCCACTAGTCTACAAGCATAAGCAAGTAATGGAATTAAGAGGAATAACTCACTCCTCTATTTCGCAATCTTCTTAGTCGTAGTAATCCTTAGGAAGAGAAATCTCGTATACCTCGCCACCTAAACAAAAGAAATACCCGGGATGAGTATTTCGTAAAAATTTTACTTAAACTTTCTAATTCTATTTTACTATGTTCGTCAAAATCGCATGGAATGAAATTCTAACAAAAATGGCCATAACTTACTCATTTTAACTCAGAATTGCGTATATAATATACTGATTTTACCTATTCAAAAGATCTATCCATTTCTAAGGTTATTTGGTAATATAAGGTAGTTTGGGTTCCAAAATCATAAGGTACAGATTCATTACGAAAATTATAGTTTTCAAAATGCAATTTTGCAAATTTTTCTTTATCCAAAAATACTTGTATTAAAATGTAGATATTTGTATAGTTGGAAAAATCCTTTGAATATATATATATATATATATATATATATACTCATATTGTATGCAAGATTCTAAGGGTATTGTCTCAACGATTATATTTTGTAAAACAATATCTTGCGGTGTTGAAAACTTGTATCTTAACAATTTCTTTCCTAAGTATTTTGAAAGAATTTTATAATTTCTTGAGTTATTATAAGTATATTCTTATTTTATTTTCTAATTTTTTTCTAAAATAAATTTTCTCTTAGCTTTGGTTTTTTACAAGTTTTATTTTTAGAGATAAAATGAAGTTTTCAAGAGTTTTATTAAGTTGTTGATAACTTACAATAATTTGAGTTGTATATATTTTCTTTTAAAGAAATGGATAAACAAGTCTTTTTATATTTTCATTTTCCAACTTCTTTAAAAATAAACTTTGTTTCTAAAACTTGGCCTTTTAACTCTTTGACTAATTTTAACTAAGAAGGAAATTATGTGTTAATATTTTCTTAAGTTTTTTTATAATATCTATTGTTTTTGAAACCTCTATTATTTATATTTTTTATTTTCTTTGAAATGAGTTTATCATTTAGAAACATTGGCGAACTTTTATTTTTCTAAGTGAGTTTATAATTTAGTGAGTTGATTTTATCTTAACTTATAAAACTTAGTTTAGTTATTACTTTTGGTAAAAATTCCTATAATTAAGCTTTTTGAGAAAAGTCTATTTATCAAATAATTATTATTTACTGAGTTTTAATAAAATTTATGTGACTTATCATAATAAAAGGAAATGTTTATTTTGTTAATTAACTTCTTTGAGAAAAATCATTTTTTATTGTTATTTAAGAAAGGTCTTGATGGGTTTGAAAAAAAGTTATGAAATAGTTTTTCCTAGATGGGTGATAACAAAATCTTGATGTATGTAAAGAGAGTTTGGTTTCATTTCTCCTTTGTTTCCTTAGTAAAGTTATCCTTGTTAACACTAAGGAAAACTATAGAAAAAGTTTGAGAAGAAGTTGTAAAAATACATTTTGTAAGTTGTTGTTGACAAGTTTCTTTGACTAGTTACATAATAAAAGAGTTTTAGTTTCAAGTTATTCTAAAAAAAAATAATTCCACTTTAAATGTTGTTCAAATAATATCATTATGGGGATGTATATATATGAGCATGTAATATAAAAATGATGGAAATTTAAGAAAAAGGTAAGAAGCAAGATAATAATAATAAGGAATGTAATAATATCAAGTATTGGGAATGTAAGCCCTCGTTTTCTCCACAATCAAGTTCGATTTCGAGAAGCCGAATCTCAAGATTAAAACCCTAATTTGGATAGTTCGGACTGTAAGTGGTCTAGAAACCCCAAGTCCAGCAATCCAAAGAACAAAACCCAAAAACAAAGAAAAATAGATTAATTGGGAATATAGTCCTAAGTAATAAATCAAAACATAAAAAGATCTTATTTTGAGAAAATTCGTCCGTTTCAAATCCGATTGGGATCTGTTTTCAAAAACCGGCCCCGAAGCTCGGAAATAGAAAAATATTTCGGAATACTCTTTAGAATCTAAAAATTATAAGGAATTCAAAAATATAAATTTCATAATTTTTCGGTTTATAAAATTATAGTTATAGCCTCTTTTACGTATTTTCATTACTACCGATAAATTTAATTGTCTAATATATTATTTAGTTCCTTTTCATCACTATTCCATGTATAACTAGCTTATACCCTACACTAATCACATTATTACCTATTCTTCAAAACTCATGCCTTCCTTACAAATTTCCATTTCCAATGCACTTTAAATCACATCATTACCTATCATTCAAATCCATCCCATGCTTACAAATTACATTATCTTCTTACAAATTTTCATTTTCAATGTACTTTAAATCACATCATTACCTATCCTTCAAATCCATCCCATCCTTACAAAATTACATCACCTTTCTTTTCCAATGCATATTAATTATTACACAAATTTCAAATTAAACATCATCACATCACTCTTTCTCCTTTCCCTCTCTCTATTCACGTGAAGATCCCCATTTTCCCTCTCATTTATTAATTTTTTTCTTATTTTATTACAATACAAACCCTAATCTCTACTTCTATATAAACCCCTTATATTCTCGCTCTTAGATTTTCTCTCTTCTTTCATTTTCACTTTGAAAATTTCTCTCTAACTCTCTCCTCCTCTTCCCTACATTGCCGCAAGATCCCCACCCCCCAATTCCTACACATACAACCATTTTATTTCTTCAAATAATCCTTTATCTGAGCCTTAGTAAGAAATATCTCTAACCTATCTTCATTTATACATGTAATGGAAAGGAGATCGTGTGTGATTCCATCCAAAAACACCCCATGAGCCTAAGCTAGGGTTATGGAACACATGAACATGAAAATAATGCCATTACAAGATGTATATATCTTGTTTAAAAGTTAATATTTTGCTATCTTAAGTGCCAAAAGTGTTTTTGTTGTTTTGCATCAAAATATTTTGCTACTAAGCCCTTTACAAAATGTTTCTATTTTAGTTTCCCATACTTTATTGTCATTTCATCCAACTACAAAGTTCCTTATTGCATTTGCATTCATGAAATATTGTCTTCATCTCTCTTTTGTTTGAGCACATAAAGAGTCATAAATGTTAACGTATATTTTTGTTTTATGTGAATAAATGTTTGTAGTACTAGGATATATATGAAGAAGAGCCAAAAAGCTCAAAAATCATTTTTGTTTCTTCAAATTAAGGAAATGTATTCTTGAATGGAAATAAAGACCTATTTTAAAAACCTATTTTTCAACTCAAAAACATAAGTTTTATGTGAAAAATGAAGGGCTTAGGGTATGAATATTAATAGGGGATTATTTTGATGAGTTAAGAGTATATCTATTAAGAGAAAGTTGTCAAACAATGAAAGTTTGCAAGATAGAAAATTTGAGTTTTGTCCATCTACATGAAAAATTCGTAACTAGGGAATATGGGTATATAAACACCTATTTTTCAAACTCAAAATGAAATTTTTATTTAAGAAATGAAATCCTTAAGGGATAGGTATAGTAGAGCCTTAAAATTTAAAGTATTAAATGAGTTTTTCTTGAAAAAATCACTTTAAAACCCTTGGTACAAAATTCGGATTTAGGAATAGCCCTTGTTTGAAAACATGTTTACAAAGTATAAAATATGGATTTTTATGAAAAAAATGAAGGTCTTAAGGAATAGATATAATAAAGACTAAATTTTAGCAAGAATAACTAGATTTTCATAAGAAATAATTCCAAAACATAAGAGAATGATCAAAGTCATGAAACTAGTCTTCTTAAGAGTAAGTATTCATAGAGTCTTACAAAATAAAGAGTTTCTAAAATTTTCTTTTAGTAAATATCGTCAAGAACATGCATACATCAAGCTCATAACATGATATTCATGATAGGAAATCATCAATATTTCATGTATAGTTGATCTATATAGTAGAAACATTACAAATATTCATAAAACTACTTTTCGGAATTGGATTTCGCTACTGATAAGAACTCACCAGAATGTTTCGAGGCCTAAAAATTTTGAAAACTTGGAAAAATATTAGAATTAGATAGATCTTTCGAATTAGATATAAATCGGTATATAATTTGCGAAATTTGAGTTAAAATGACTAAGTTATGGCCATTTTAAGTTGGAACTTTCACTTATGACAAAAATTACGAATTTAATAGTTTGTATAAGATAAAATGGAATATTTATGAGATGAAATACTCATTGGGGTATTTCTTTCTTTTAGGTGAATCCGATTCGGAGGACATCTTACCATCCGATTATTACTACTACAGAAAGGAGTCTATGGCTAAGTGAGTTTTACTTCCCTTTTTCGTTTCTTGATTGTGCTTGTAAATATTAGTTGCACTAGAATGATAGGAAAAGATAAGAAAGAAATGAATTGTATGATGGGAAATGGGGATCATGTATGCTTGTTGATGTATTGAAAAAATGTGTTAAGAATATCGAAACCGAATGTTAAATTATGTATGTTTATATACTTATTGATGATTGTTTGCGAATTGTTTGATCACATAAGAAATTGATGCTAATGACCATTCGGTTCAATTAATAATATGGACATAATCACTTCACGATGGAGATGGCGCATTTAATCATAATAGGTTATCCGTAAACCACAAACGATTGAACTTGTAGTTGGTTGCCCATGAACCATAAATGGAGTAAATAAAATGTTCGGCTGCCCGTGAACCACAAACGAAGTAAATAAAATATTCGGTTGCCCATGAACCACAAATGGAGTAAATAAAATGTTTGGTTATCCATGAACCACAAACGGTTGAACTTGTAATCTACTAACGCGGAATGGAGGGCGTAAATTCATTCACATATAGTTTCCAGTTGATCATATGTTTATATGCTCATGTGATTGTTGCATTTCATATGGATTATCTAAATAACTTGATTGTATGAAATGTTGGATACGTGATTGTTGGAAGTATTTAGTCACTAAGCTAGCGTAGCTTATACCCCTACAGTTTGTTTTTGTTTCAGTTTTCCTACATTTGGTTACGACCAAGAGATCCGTCAATGCAGGTACAACAAGGATAGAGTTTTCTATAGAAGTTTATGTTTAAATTTTGTATAGACTTCCCTAGGAAACCTTAGATTTCAAGATGTTGTAAAAGATTGTTATAAAGACTCTAAGATATTCTTTTGCGGGGGAATGCCCCTTAGATTTTTATAACTAATCCTGAATACCTGTGGTTTATATTCTGTTGCTTATTATTATCAAGTTGAACTATCTATCTCCAATCATTTAAGTATTATATTGTCGTAAGGGGATGCCTTGCATCAATACTAGGCTTTCGAAAGACCATAGTGGTAATTCCTAAGTCTCGTATCGTATGTGGTGGGCTGTTACTGTTAAGGTATACCTTGGGGCATGACAGTTTAAGTTGGTATCATAGCACAAAACATAAAACATGGCAATAGAATTAGAAGGCTTTTAAGTAAAAATAATTAGACCTTAGAGCAATAACGAAACTAAAAGCTTGAACTAATTGGAAATCTTTTCTTGTTATAAGTTTCTCTAGGGGAAACAAGAGAGAAGGCTAGAACCTTTCTAAAGAGGAAAGAGGAGACTATTCTGGCATATAGACTAAGATTGAGGATCTTATGCGAAGACTTTGCCTTGGCAAGAAGACCTAGAACATTGAAAGAGGTGTATGTATTGTGGAAAAGAGAACTTAGGTATACCCGATGGGAATCGATGATTAATCAAGTAAGATATGATCCATAGGAAGGAAGAGATGGTCAGTACTAGAGACTATTTACACTGTTGAAAGAATTATGGAGGAATATGTGCATGAACCAACGTTAAGAGAAGCTACCTTCATATCGAAGAATGAAAGAGATCCTACTAGTCCTGACTTTCAAGTATGGCATGAATTAAGACCCTTGTATGTATATGCCCACGATGAATTGCTTGATCATAGAGACTGGACAGCTGCAAATTCTAGGAATCATTTCCGTTGGATGAGGATGTACTTAGATATCATACCATCATTTGGAGTGATCCCACCACCTCAACCAACTAAAATAGGCATCCAATTGGGAAATGAGCCAGTAGAGGAGAATGGAAATGAAAATGAAGATGAGGAAGAAGACCCTGAAGAGGACCCAAACTGGGTGGAGGAGGAAGGAAAAGTACTACCCCAACCTGTTATGATGGAAGAAGATCCAATTCAGGAGCCAAATTCACCTAATATAGACTTTAAAAGGGATCTTGAAATTCCTAATAGTGGCAGAGAAGAACCTGAGAATGAATCTGATCTAAGTATATGGAAGGACATTTATGTATCTAGTGAAGGCCTAGAGAGGAGAGAAGGACCCCCACTAACCCCGTAGAAATGGAAACATCTGAAGAAGTAATGTTGAGAGAAGCCAGAGAAAGAGTTGAGAGAATTTGGGAAGAAGCTGGAGAAGAGATGAGGAGAGGTGAAAATATGGATGTGGAAGAAGAGACAAGAGAGGAGGAACAGGAGAAATCTGAACAAGAAGAATTGATTCGACCTCTTAGGAGAAGAAGATTGACTGTATGACAATATTTGAGTCAATTTATTCCAAGAAATGATGGAAGCTCTTCCAGTAGAGGCCGTCCTTTAACCCCAAGCCCTAAAGATTCTGAGTAAGAAGGAAATTGTGAAGATGACCATAGTTCCTAGAAGTCCAATACAAATTTTGTAAAAAAGGCAATGAGGGATGCCAAATTGCTTTTGTGCTATCATTAGACAAGCTTTAGAGTAGTGCGGTTGTTTTTTGTTCCTTTGTTTTCCTTTCTTTTCGGCTAGTAAAGGATAAGTATTTTGGTAAGTTTAGGGATAGTCAAGTAGCTGAATTACATGTTTTGGGATCGAAGGATAGAACTTAAAGTGATGTAATCTCTTGACAAATTAATGAAATCCTTTATGTTGTGTTCTAAAGAATAAGTGTTCATTTTCTTAGATACATACCATAAAACTCAATTAATGAACACAATTAAGAGATCTATGAGGATTCTAACAAATCATAAAGACGCATGAACCACATTGCATTTACTGCATCATGATTGATTTCTTCCTTGGTTTTTATAATTCACAATTTTAGTTTAACTTATGAATTAGATTTATGATTTCAAGTTTATTTATTTGGATTTCTTGATTTGAATTTGCCTCAAGTTTTATTTGATTTTTGTAAATTTCGAGCTAAGTCCTTTAGCTTAACCTAAAAGAACCTTTTAAACTTACAAAGTAATGTATAACAGAGGAAATAGAAGGAATCGCGACCGAGATCAAGAAGCTCCCTCGATGGAGGCAAGCCACAACGATCAACTTGCCATATAACCACAGAATCAGCAAGGGGCAGCACCCCAAAACCCACAAGCTGAAGTGATGAACGCGATTGGGCAGTTGGCTAACATGCTAAATGCATTTATCCAAAACCAAAACCAAAACCAAAACCCCAATTAGGGTCAAAGTATGTAAGATTCTATTCCACTAACACCACTCCCAGATCGTCATGATAGAACGGCTGATGCTCCAACACCACCTGAGGAGCATTCCTACAATGTACCTCTACTGCCACCGCCACCTTATCGGAAACTTCACCAAAGTTCTTTACCAAACTTTATAAAGAGCAACCGTTACTTTGACGGAGCCCTTAGTAAACTAGACGAAGTGGAAGATTGGTTGGCTTAAGTTAAGCGGTCTTTTGCGGCTTATGAAGTTCCCCATCACCTCTGGTTGGATTACGGGACATGCTTCGATATAATACAAGAATATGGTGGGAATCCAAAAGAAGAATTTTAGCACCCCTAATCAATTGGGAATCTTTTCGTCAGGAATTCTTAGAAAACTACTTCCCTTCTAGCCTGAAGGTGAAATACAGTGCGGATTTCTTACGTGTGAAGCAAAGAGGAAGAACGATAGAACAATATGAGACTGAGTTTACTCACTTACTACAATACGCACCAGCATCCTTCAGGGACAACGAGGAATTAAAGAAACAAGTTATTCTGGTAGGTCTGGATGACGAGCTGAGAATTAAGTTAGAGGAGCTTGGATGAGGACTTATCTAGAATTGGTAGAAAATGCCAGAATAATTGAAGGAGCAAGGAAGAGGAAGTACCAGATGCCGAAAAAGAGAGTTTTTGGAAAGAGACTGTTTGATACCACTGGCTCAGGGTTCAAAGGTAAAAGGTATAGGCCCTATTATGGGTTTAAAGAGAGTGGAGGTAGGAAACCTAGCTAAGCCAAAGTGAGTATTACTTGTTGGAAGTGCAAAGAAGCGCACTGTCCTAGGCAATGCCCACAATTAAGGAACAAATGCTTCTATTGTGGCAAACCTAGTCACACAGCTTAAGCTTGCCCAAAGAAAATGGTTGTCACCTGTTTCACCTGCAAGGAGATAGGACATTTGGCCATAGAATGTCCACAAAGGAGAAGTGTGGCAGCTAGACCATATGGAAGACCTAGTGGCGCAAGCATGGTAAAAACCGGAAATGGGAGTAGGGGCCGACCAGCATCAGAAATGCATGGAATGAGGCTATACAACTTTAAAGGACAATGGATGATAGAGGAAGAAGATGATGAAGAGTTGGAGTTAGCTGTGATAACCTAAGGAGGTGAAGAAGATACCAGGTTGGTCATAAGTCAGATTCGAAACCTTCTTTTAGTTAAAATTTCCTTTCAGGTGTCAGTTCAATAAAACATAAAGTTATTAAAGAAGAATTAAAACCCTAAAACATAGAATAGTTATGTTAAAATTATAGGGTGATGTAGGTATATGTTGTGATAAGCGTTTGATGAAAACAAGACATATATGAATGAGCGGAAGTGAGAATTATGTGTTGTTCGATACCGGCGCAACACACTCGTTCATCACTATTAGTTTAGCTAGAAAACTCGGAATACCGATAGTCATGACCACCTCTAGTTAAGACCACACGAGCAGAACTACCCCACTCATGATTTAGAGTTAGCTGCAGTTGTCTTTGCTTTGAAACTTTGGAGGCACTATTTGTACGGACAAAGATGTGAAATATACACATATCATAAGAGCCTTAAGCACCTGTTCACACAGAAGGAGTTAAATATGAGGCAAATGAGATGGCTGGAGCTAATAAAAGATTATGACTTGGGGATTTACTATTTTCCAGGGAAGGTAAATGCGGTTGCGGATGCTTTAAGTCAGAAAAATCATGGAGAAGTAGTGGCGCTTATTACAGGCCAAGAGGAACTAATTAGAGAATTTGAGAAATTGAAGATTGAGTTTATAGGGAAAAGTGTGGAAATAGAAATAACTAGCTTGGTAATGGAACCGACCCTAGTTGGGAAAATAAAAAAAGCTTAAAGATACGACGAAGTGATACAAAAGCTGAAGAGGGAGATTCAGGAAGGGAGATACACAGACTTTGAAATAAATGAGGAGGATGTGGTTTGAATGAAGGGGCGACTATGCGTACCAAAAGACGAAGAGATAAGAAAGGAAATCATGAGTGAAGCCCATAACTCTAGCTATACCGTGTACCTTAGAGGCACCAAAATGTACCAAGATTTGAAAAGTCATTATTAGTGGAATGGTATTGTCACGCCCCGAAGGGTACCCTAAACGTGGCAGTCCGCCGTACACAATATTAAAGCTTAAGAACGACCGCCTCAGTCACGCGAAGGCTTTCATACTATGTACAAGGCGTCTAACACATGGAGGAGACGCATTGGAGTGATACATTTTATATTGATACAACTTGAGTAACAATGTAAAGGAAATACAATTCACTATACTTCAAATAAAAATCACTATACTTCAATTTCAATTCATCAAAAGATTTCACTACATAGAACTATTACAAAGCAATTCACAAAACCTAGCTAATATCTTCAAGCATTCTTACTTCCTGTCGAAATCCCGAAGTTATACTCAGCTCTAACCATTTCGGTTCCCACGTAGCATTTTGAGTTAACCTGTTTAATCAAATATCTATTGGGGTATAAGCTACACTAGCTTAGTGAGAGTTCCTTTAATTTCGTACCATAACAAGCAAGTTATAATTCATCCATATGCTATGCATGAACAAACACATGAGTAGACAAGCATATGACTTTCTGGTAGCCATGTGTGAATGGATTTACGCCCTCCATTCGGGGTTGGGATGGTCCATAAGACATGCAACCATAATTCCAATCTTGAGTGGGGTGGTCCATAAGTCATGCAACCATAACCCCGATCCCTTTCTCTTGATTATACAACCTTTGTTGTTTTATTGTGATGGTTTTATGTGTCTACCCCACATCCGTTAACTTAAGCGATCTCACATCCTTAATATTAACTTAGGCCCCCTCGCCTATCCGCTAATATACTTTTGTCCCACCGAAGGTATATCAACCAATGCAATGTGACTCAAAACGTGATATGCATGTACAGTTTATTCATATAATCGTGGCATGTTAATTATGTAAGTTAAGAGCGATCATAGAGAATTTCAAACAATTCAAGTCTATGCTAACTCATACAATGATCTTACAACAAGTCTTGCTTGGATATAATTATCATTCATTCATCAACCAAGATTATATCACAACTCATCATAATTTTATCTTTTCCTAATTCTAATGCAACTAGCTACAAGCACAATCAAGGTAACAAAATAAGAGGAAAACTCATTCGGCCATTGGATCACCAATCTCTTAGTAAAAATAATCCGGTGGTATAGAATCGTCGATTTCGGGGTCACCTAAAAAGGAAGAAATACCCTAATAGGTATTTCAACTCAAAACTAATCTATTCTATCTCATACAAACTATCAAATTCGTAATTCCAGTCTTACGCGAGAATTACAAATTAAAACGGCCATAACTTGGTCATTTTGACTCGGAATTTAGCAAATTATATATCAATTTTTATCTACTTTGAAAGATATATCTAATTCTAATATCATATTTATGTTTTGAAAACTTTGAAGCTTCGAAAAGGTCTGATCAGTAGCGAAATTCAATTTTAAAAAGTAGTTTTGTGAATGTTTGTAATGTTTCTACTATCCAAAGCAAGTATACATGCAATATGAACAAGTTACTAACATAAATGATATGTCATGAGATATATATATGTATATATATATACCTGTTCTTAATGATATTGAATAAAACAAATTTTTTTTAGAAAACTTTTTCTTTGTAAGACTTTATGAAAAATCAACTTAGAAAGGCTAGTCTTGTATTCTTGACAATTCCTACTTGTTTTTAGAAAAATTCCTTGATAAAATCTATTTATTCTTGTTAAAATTAAGCCTTCATTATGTATATTCCCTAAGGCCTTTGTTTTGCAATAAAAACTCCCATTTTACACTTTGTAAACATGTTTTTAACATTGGTTCATCCCAAAATCCGAATTTTATAAAAATTATTTTTGTGGTGATTCCTTTAAGTAAAAGTTATTTGATACTTAGAAAATTAAGGCTCAGCCATACCTAGCCACTAAGGACTTCATTTCTTTAATAAAACTTTCATTTTGAGTTTGAAAAATAGGGGTTTTCATACCATTACTTCATTATTACGAATTTCTTAAAATGACAAACAACTCAAATTTTCCTACTTTATTTCTACTCCTTGTTCTACATATTTTTCTTAGCAAATCTCATCTTAATTTATAAAAATCATTACTTGATGATATCTATGACCTAAACTCTTCATTTTTCATGTAAAACACAAGTTTTAAAGTTGATAAAAGGGTTTTCAAGGCATGGTTTTGGAACCATCCGAATTTACAAAATTTGGATAAAACTCCAATTTCATATTTTGTGATCTCTTCCTATTTTTTTAAAATCTCTACTAGTAGATCTACCATTTACTTATCAAAAACATCTCCTATTGATACCTATTCCATAAGCCTTTCATTTTCTAAACAAATCTTTCATTTTGGTGTTGAAAAATGGGTTTTTCAAAATTGGTCTTGGTTGAGATCCGAATTTACCAAATTTATTTTTGGACATATCTTTTCATAAAATCCATCTAAACTTAGGAAAAATCATCCTTTACATATCCTATCTTAAGAGCCTTCCATTTCTTGAATAAAATCTTCATTTTTGAGTTGTAAAACATGTTTTTAAACCATGTCTTGGCCTAAATCCGAAAATATGATTTTTATTTTTGAAAGTAACTTTTGAAAATCATCTTTGATTCTTGTAAAAAGAAGTTTTGATGATATACATCCTTTAAACCTTCATTTTCTTAACTAAAACTTCCATTTTGAAACTTGAAAAGTGGTTTTTAAATATAGGTTTTGCCAAGATACGAATTTCACTATTTTTATTCAAGTTTAAAACCAAGATCTATACTTTCTATGATCATAAATATAAAAGAAATCCATGGTAGTAAACTATAAACTCGTAGATCTAAACTTTACTCCTCAAAATCATTTATTTATAATATCTATTCCTTAAGCCCTTCATTTTAAATGAAAAATACACATTTTGAAGTTGAAAAACAGTTTTTCTAAATATGGTTCCCTTTTTATTAGAATTTTCAAAAATGATTTTTGTTGAAACTAAAAAAGATCTTGAGCTTTCTAAAACTTTTCTACTATCATCAAGCTATTACAATTTATTTAAGAAAATAAATCAAAAGTCTAATGCATTATAACCTGAAACAACTAGATCTAGTTTACTTTACTAGTTATAAATATATGAACACTATGATGGTTACGTGAATGATGAATATATGCATAAATCATTAGCAATAACAAAATAATAACTCATATAACTAGCTCTAAAACATAAACAAAATCAAAGCTACAAAAAAAGTTAGATCTACAAAATATAACTACTTTTAGCAAGAAAATAATAATGATACAAGAAAATAATCATGGATAAGAGGAGTGTTTCATTTTGGCATCATCATCCTTAGCTTTTAAGCTTATGGAAGGTCATTTGATGAATGAAACTCTCACTATACTTTATTTATATCATATATAGAAGCTTAAGAAGAAAGTATACTTAAAGAATCTTTAAGAATGGAGTGTGGAAGCAAGAAATGGAAATGAGGCAGCTTGTATTCTCTTGCAAGAACAAGGCAAAGAAAGAAATAAAGAGAGGAAAAGAGAGTGTAAATGATGTAGGGTTGCAAAGGAATGAAAGGGTGTAAATAAGAGGCATTAAATAGAGAGAGAGGAGTGTATTAATGTGTGTTAAATAAATGAAAAAAAAAAACAAGGGCAGATTTGGGGAGGGGCTGGACGTGATTCCGAAGGGAGAGAGAGAAGTTTAATTGTCTTGTAACTTAAATTTTGAAAGTGTAACTTGTGTCACTTAATTTGCTAACTAAAAGAGACATTAAATCCTTAAATAAATTAATAAAATAAAAAAATGGCTATTTTTAGGATTATGGTCAGCTACCATTTGTGGGGAAATGGAGTGTAGAATGAGTGAAAGAAAACTTGAATAATGTGTAGAAGTGACAATTGAGGTGTACTTGAAATATGGGTTCAAAAAGTATTTTTTATTAAGAAAATACATAAAATAAAATTAAGAAAAATATCTTTAAATGAGTGGCAAAATTTTCATAAATAAAATTAAATAATTATTTGAATTATTTTAGTATTTCAAAAAATATGTTACCGGTATGATCAAAATACGCGAATATGAGCTATAATTGATATTTTTATAACTCGAAAAATTCTAAAAAAAAATTATTTGATGAAAAAAAATATTTTTCAAATAATTTTCAATTATTAAATTAATTTATTTTATTTTTAGTATCGGGTCTTAAACAAAAACTGATCCGGTAAAATCTCGAAACGAACTAAATTTTGGAAAAACAGAATTTTCTATATTATATAAAATATTTATTTAAAAATATAAGAATTTATAAGAATATTAAAATTGTATAATGAATAGTAGTGAATAGTATCAAAAGACTAGTTAATTACCAATAGTAATGAAATACGAATATAATTGCAAAATCAGATATTTCTAGTTATCGAAAAATTATATAACTGATATTTTTGAAATCCCTATGAAAATATGAGTCTAACAATATTAATGGTATATTTTTGATATCTCGAGCCCCGGGACACGCTTTTCGAAGTCTATATTCGAACGGGTTCAAAAATGGTAAAAAAATTACCAATCGGATATTTTTAAGCGATCTTATATTACTATGAGCTATTCTACACACTTAAACTACACCTCGGCCTCCAGGGTTAAGAGCGCGAGATTGCCGGACTTAAACTACTATATTTCACTTAGGGTTCCCGGGTGATTTTTCGGTTTAGATCTTTGCTAATTTGGAAACTGACGTTTTATGTTTGTACAACATATTTAATTTGAAATAATTATTTTAAATTTTATTTTTGTAAGTATTTAATATCTCTTAACGTTTTCGGAATTCTTGAATTGAGTTTTATTTCTGAAAGTTTATCGTTATTCACTTTTTAATAATTTATTTTTGGGTTCTATATTACCCGATTTTATAAGTCAGAGTTAAGTATAGAATTTGTCATGCGTATTGGTTTTGGATTTAAAGTATGTTGAGTTCTTATTTTATTTTTAAGGATGCTTATTTTCCTTAAGATTAAGAATTTTCTGGATTCGTTCGTGATTTAAGACTAGTCAAAGTTCGGTTTTAATTTGGAGTCATATTTTAGGGTTTATTTTTTATGTTCATTTTGGAATTATTTACTGAAATTTTCCGGGCTTAGAGGTATGAAGAGAGATATAGCAGACTATGTAATGAAATATACCGTTTGCCAACAAGTGAAAGTAGAACATCAAAAGCCGGGGGGATTGTTGAACCCCTTGCCCATCCTCGAGTGAAATGGGATCAAATATCTATAGACTTTGTGTGCAACTTTCCGAAGACTCCAACGGGTTATGATGCAATATTGGTGATTGTGGACCGGTTAACAAAGTTAGTACACTTCTTGCCAATCAGTGTGACATACTCGATGGACAAGATAGCCCGGATTTATATCCGAGAGATAGTGCGACTCCATGGTATGCCCGCGGGGATCATTTCAAATCAAGACCCGAGGTTCGTGTCTAAGTTTTGGACCAGCCTACAAAAGAGTCTGGGTACCAAGTTGCACTTTAATACCGCATATCACCCCTAAATAGATGGACAGTCCGAGCAGACGATTCAAACCCTGGAAGATATGTTGAGAGCGTATGTTTTGGAATTCAAAGGAAGTTGGGATAACCACATACCTCTATCTCGAGTTCTCTTATAACAACAGTTACTACTCGATCATTCATATATCACCTTACGAAGCCTTATATGGACATTGTTGTAGTCATCTTTGTTTTGGGATGATGTAAGAAGCTTGCCATCGGACTGGACTTGGTGCAGAAGCGATTGATAAGGTAAGAATTGTCCAACAAAAGATGAGGGAAGCCCAGATCGACAGAAGATTGGGCGGATTTGAAAAGACGAGTTGTTTATATTTCAAGTGGGTAACCAAGTGTACTTAAAGGTAAATCCAATTAAAAGTATATGAACGGTACGTAATGTGTTCCATGACTCGGTGCTAAGGAAATACATGCCTAACCCAGAGAAGATCATGGAACTAGAACCCATTCAGTTGAAGGAAACCTCACCGATGACGAACATCTAGTGTAAATCTTGGATAGGAAAACTCAAAAGTTAAGGAAAAAGGAAATTCGGTATGTGAAGCTGCTATGGAAGAATCATGCATTTGAGGAAGCAACTTGGGAAGCTGAGGAAGGATTCGAAAGAAGTATCCTGAATTGTTCCAGAAACTAGGTATGTGAGTTCAGTTCTAAGGACATAACTTTGTTTAAGGGGGGTAGGTTGTAAGGTCCCGTTTTCTCCATAATCAAGTTCGATTTCGAGAAGTCGAATCGGAAGATCGAGACCCTAATCTGGATAGTTTAGACCGTAAGTAATCTAGAAACCCTAAGTCCGACAATCCTAAGAACAAAGCCTAGAAACAAAGAAAAATAGATTAATTGGGAATATAGTCCTAAGTAATAAATCAAAACATAAAAAGATTTGATTTCGAGAAAATTCGTCCGTTTTGGATCTGATCGGGATCCGTTTTCAGAAACCGAACCCTGAAGCTCAGAAATAGAAATATATTCTGGAATACTCTTTAGAATCGAAAAATGATAAGGAATTCAAATATATAAATTTCATAATTTTTCGGTTCATAAAAATTACCGCTATAGCCTCTTTTATTGTATTTTTATTACTACCGGTAAATTTAATTGTCTAATCTACTATTTAGTTCCTATTCATCACTATTCCATGTACAACTAGCCTATACCCTACACTAATCACACTATTACCTATTCCTCAAAACCCATGCCTTCCTTACAAATTTTCATTTCCAATGCACTATAAATCACATCATTACTTATCCTTCAAATCCATCCCATGCTTACAAATTACATCATCTTCTTACAAATTTTCATTCCCAATGCAGTTTAAATCACATCATTACCTATCCTTCAAATCCATCCCATCCTTACAAAATTATATCACATTTCTTACATCATTTCTTTTCCAATGCATATTAATTATTACACAAATTTCAAATTAAACATCATCACATCAATCTCTCTCCTTTCCCTTTCTCTATTCACGTGAAGACCCCCATTTTCCCTCTCATTGATTAATTTTTTTTTCATATATTATTACAATACAAACCCTAGTCTCCACTTTAGATAAACCCCATTATATTCTCTATTTTAAATTTTCTCTCTTCTTTCATTTTTACTTTGAAAATTTCTCTCAAACTCTTACCTCCTCTTCCCCACATTGCCGTGAGCCCCCAGCCACCCCCCTCCCTCAATTCCTACACACACAAACCATTTTATTTCTTCAAATTCCTTTATCCAAGCCTTAGTAAGTAATATCTCTAACTCTATCTTCATTTATACGTGTAATGGCAAGGATATCATGTGTGATTGTCACACCCCATAAGGGTATCCTAAACGTAATAGTCCGCCACATGCCATATAAGACTCTTGAATTACTACCCAAGTCCTTCAAGAGTCTTGTATAGATGTAAGGCGTCTATTTATGATAATAGAATACTCTATCCAATTGAGCTAAAGAGTTTAATTCGGTATTCAGTAGCATTAGATAATAAATCAAAACACATAAGTAATTAGTTACAAAGTCTAAGGGGCATTCCCCCACAAAACAATATTTAGAGATCCATTATAGTCATCCAGAGTTTCTTGGTTTCCTACGAAAGTCTAATCAAATCTGAATACAACTTCTAAAGGAAACGCCTAGCTCCTGTATCTGAGCTGTAGCTTGTCTCAACTTAAGCCATATGAATTCATGCTACAATAAATAGAAATTGTAGGGACGTAGGCTACACTAGCTTAGTGAGTGAAAATTTCCAAGATCACAATTATAACACATCAATCAAACAAGTGATTAATCAGACAAGTGATATGCATTAAACACGTGAAATCAATAGACATATGACCTACCGAAAATCATATGTAGATGGACTTGCGCCCTCCATCACGGGTTAGCAGATTAACAAATCCTGTGGTACGATGCCATTTAAGCTCACGGTCAACCAACTTATAAATTTGTTTTATGGATCACGATTAACCAACTCATTAATTCGTTTTATGGATCATGATTAACTAACTTTCACACCGTTTAGGATCACAGAAAACCAACAAATGCTAATGCTCCATCCCTATTATGATATGAATGAGTTCATATTTATTTTCAATTCCGAATATTTAATTATACCAATTCTTCAAGTGATCAATCAATAATCGCAGACAATCAATCCTATTCTATCTATCCAAGCAATGGTTAATCACCCGCCTTCGATATTCTTATGTTCGATTTCTCATATCAACAATAATCATATATAATTCCCATTCATCCCCATCATGCATATCGATTTTATCTTTGCCAAGTATCTAGTGCAACTACTATTACAATCACAAACAATAATTGGAATCGGAAGTGATACTCACTCGGCCATGGTTCACCAGTCTTTTAGTAGTAGTAGTAGTCTGGTGGTAAAGATTCGTCGGTTTCGGGATCACCTAAAAAGGAAGAAATACCCTAATAAGTATTTCATCACTTAACTAATCCAAACTATATATCAAAGCTTAGAAAATTCGTAATTCTCGCTATTTGTGGAAGTTCCGACTTAAAACGGCCATAACTCAGTCATTTTAACTCGAATTTCACAAATTATATATCGATTTCTATCTACTTCGAAAGATCTATCTAATTATAATATTATTTTCAAGTTTTGAAAATATTTGGGTCAAGAAACAGAAGGATCAGTTCTGATTAGTAACGATTTCTAATTCCGAAAAATAGTTTTGTAAATACTTGAAATGTTTCTACTTGATAAGTCAATTATACATGCAATATTAATGATTTCCTAACATGAATGACATGTGATGAGTTTAATGTATGCACGATCTTGATGATTTTTACTAAAGAAAATTTTAGGACTCTTTATTTTGCAAGACTTCAAGAATAACTACTTTTGAGAAATCTAGTTTCCTAACTTTGATAACTCACTTGTGTTTTGGGATTAATTCTTAGGAATTTCTAGTTATTTTTGTCAGAATTGAATCTTCATTATATCTATTATTTAAGACCTTCATTTTTACATAAAAATTTGCATTTTACACTTTGTAAATATGTTTTCAAATAGGATTTACTCAAAATCCGAATTTTTAGAAATTTAATTTTTGAATGATTCCTTTGGGAAAAACTTGTTTAATGCATTAAAATTTAAGGCTTTACTATACCTATTCCTTAAGGACTTCATTTATTACACAAAATTTTCATTTTGAGCTTGGATAATAGGTGTTTTTATGGTCATCATCCAAAATTACGAATTTCACAAGTTGACTAGTAACTCAAAATTTTTTATCTTGTTTCTACTATTTGTTTTACACATTAATCTCATCAAAACTCATTTCAACTAATAAAAATCATTACTTAATGATATCTATTACCTATACCCTTCATTTTTCACATAAAATATGAGTTTTAGAGTTGATACAAGGGTTTTTAAAACATAGCTTTGAAGTCATACGAATTTTCCTTTGAACATTTCAAACAACAACTTTTTCTTTTTAAGTTCTTTGTCTTATCTACTTAAAGATCTACTAACTACAACATTTATAAACTCAAGACCAAGCCTTTATGAGCATTAATGTATGAAAACACAAAATATTCATGAGATCATGAATGTCAAGTATAATATGAGTATCTAAGTGCTAGATCTACTACTTACAATGCATGAAATGAAGTTTAAAAGTATGAACATGGATTTTTATGCAAGATCTCTACTTTACTCTACTTTTACATGCATGAACATGAAAATCATTTGATGAAAACACATTTAAACACAAGATCTACTCTTGTGATGGCTTGATATTCATGTATTAGTATTTTCTTGTCCCTAGCAAATGCTCATGGGGACTTAAAGTGAAAATACTCATGAATAATCTTGCCATTACAAGATTAAATGGTAGAAAGGCTTAGGATTTATCACCTAAAGTTGAATCAAGTGGAGAAATGAATAAGAAATGAAGCTTGTTGTGTGTGTGTGTGTGTGTGTGGTGGTGGGAGCTCACGGTTTGGAGGAGAGAAATAGAGAGGATTTTTGTGAGTTTTGAATGAATGAAGTAAAATGAAAGAGAGAGAAAAGTAAATGATTATTTATAGTAAATGAATTAGGGTTTGTTTTAATTATAAAAAGGAGATAAAATAAAACAAATTGGGGGGTAAATGGGGGGTTGTGCACCGGCCATGCAAGGAGGAAAAGAGAAGAGAGATTTGAAATGGTTTTAATTTGTAATTTATGTAATAAAAAGTATTAAATGTAATAATTTGTTAAGAGACAAAAATTCTTGGAAAAGAAAATATAATTGAGTGTTTGTAGGGATGTAAGACTAGGGTATGGGTTGTGTGTGTAGTAGGTTGTACTTGTGAATAGTAATAAATAGTAGACAAGACATTTACTTTACTGGTAGTAAAGCAAATACGAGAAAAAGGCTATAACTGTAATTTTTATAACCCGAAAAATTATAAAACTTATATTTTTGAAATCCTTATAAAATTTCGGTTCTAAAGAGTATTCCGGAATATTTTTTTGAGTTTCTAGTTTTGGGGTTTGCTTTTTCGTAATGGAGCTCGGGAAGGCCCGGAATAGACAATTTTTCGAAATCAGAACTTTTTATGGTTTGAAATATAGTTTAAAACAATATTCCACATTAAATTATTTTATAAAATTTCTTTTAATTTGAAACCGAAGTAAAGCTAGATTCAGGGTTCCTAGGGTTCTCTCACAAGGCTCATACTAATCCGGTTTAGGGTTTGGGTTTCCGGTTTCCGAAGTTTACTTGACTACCAGGAAAACCAGGGTTTACAATCTTCCCACGTTAAATAGAGTTTTGTCCTCAAAACTGAACCGACATACCTTGTCTTTCAAACAACTCTGGGTACTTTCTCTGAATCTCCTCTTCAGCTTCCCAAGTAGCTTCTTCGGAGGCATGGTTTCTCTACAACACCTTAACGTATTGAATTTCTTTACTCCGAAGCTTTTGGGTTTTCCTATCCAGAATCCTTATGGGATGTTCTTCATAGGTCAAATTCTCTTTCAGCTGAAAGGGTTCCAACTCCAAAATCTTTTCAGGGTCGGGTACATATTTCCTTAATACCGACACATGGAACACATTATGGACTCCTGATAAGTTCGGTGGTAAAGCTAGTCGATATGCTAGATCTCCACCTCTTTTCCAAGATTTCGAAGGGTCCAATGTATCTCGGGCTCAACTTTCCTTGTGTACGTATTCTCCTTATACTTTTGATCGGGCTTATTTTTAGATATACATGGTCGCCCACTTTAAACTCGAGTTCCCTTCTTTTTAAGTCCGCCTAACTCTTCTGCTTGTCTTGAGCTTCTTTCATTTTTTGTTGGATTACCCTTACCTTATCGGCCGCTTCTTGTACCAATTCCGACCCAAGCCATCCATATAGGGCTTCGTAGGGTGGCGTCTGAATATTTGAGTGGTAGCTGTTGTTGTAAGCAAACTCGATGAGAGGTATATGGTTATCCCAGCTCCCTTGGAACTCCAACACTCAGGCTCTTAACATGTCTTATAAGGTTTGGATTATCCGCTCAGACTGTCCATCGGTCTGAGGGTGGTATTACCGTACTGAAGTGTAATTTGGTACCTAAGCTCTTCTGTAGACTTGTCCAGAACTTAGACACAAATCTTGGGTCTCTATTAGAAATGATCCATGTTGGTATGCCGTGTAGCTGCACAATCTCTCGAATGTAGATCTTAGCCAACTTGTCCATTGAATAGGTCATGTTTATGGGTAAGAAGTGCACCGACTTAGTTAACCGATCCACTATTACCTATACGGCGCCACAGTCTAAGGAAGTCTTTGGAAAACCACACACAAAGTCCATGGATATTTGATCGCACTTCCATTTAGGGATGGGTAAGGGCTTTAACAATCCTCCTGGCCTTTGGTGTTCTACTTTCACTTGTTGGCAAACCGGACACTTCATTACATAATCTACTATATCCCTCTTCATGCCATTTCACCAATAGTGGCTTTTCAAATCCTGGTACATCTTGGTATCTCTAGGATGCATAGTATAACCGGAGTTGTGCGCTTCACTCGTTATCTCTTTTTTTAATTCTCCATCTTTCGGCATACAAAATCTTCCCTTCATTCTGATCACATCCTCATCATCTATTGCAAAGTTCAGGTATTTTCCTGCTTGGGTTTCCTTTTTAATCCTTTGTATTATTTCATCATATCTTTGGGCTTCTTTGATCCTTTCAATTAAGGTTGGTTTCAATACCAAATTAGCTATTTCAAGCTCTGCACTTTGGTCTATGAACTCAATCCTTAACTTCTCAAAATCTCTTATCAGATCTCTTTGGCTTGTGATTAAAGTAGCTACTTCTCCATAATTTTTCCGACTTAAGGCATCTGCAACTGCATTAACTTTCCCTAGATGGTAATTTATTCCCAAATCGTAGTCCTTTATCAGTTCCAACCATCTCCTTTGCCTCATGTTCAATTCCTTTTGTGTGAACAAATATTTAAGACTCTTGTGATCCATATATACTTCATACCTTTGCCCATACAGATAATGTCTTTAAAGTTTTATGGCAAAGACAACTGTGGCCAATTCCAGATCATGCATAGGATAGTTCTGCTCGTGGGGTCTTAACTATCGAGAGGCATAGGCAATAACCTTTCCTTCTTGCATTAGCACACATCTAAGGCCATTCCTTGAAGCGTTACTATGCACTGTATAAGACTTTTTCGAGTATGGCAGAACTAAGATCGATGCCGATACCAACCGTTGTTTCAATTCTTGGAAACTCTGTTCTCTTTTATTCGTCTAAACAAAATTTTCACTCTTTTGTGTCAATCGAGTCGGTGGCTTAGCTATTTTCAAAAAATCTTTCACAAACTTGCGATAATAGCCAACCAATCCCAAGAAACTTCTTACTTCGGTAACTATTTGTGGCTGTTTCCACTCCACTATGGCCTTAATCTTTTCTGGGTCAACTGATATCCCTTCTCCTGTTACAACATGTCCAAGAAAAGATATTCTATCCAACCAAAAGTCACATTTGGATAATTTGGCGTACAACTTGTTTTCTCTCAAAGTTTGTAACGCCATCCAAAGATGTTCCTCATGTTGTTCCTTAGTCTTAGAATATATCAAAATATCATCTATGAAGATGATTACACACATATCCAAAAGCAGCTTGTAGACCCTGTTCATAAGATCCATAAATGCAGCTGGTACATTGGTCAATCCAAATGACATCACTAGAAATTCGTAATGTCCATAACGGGTACAAAAAGCCGTCTTTGGTACATCCTCGGGCTTTATTCTTAGCTGATGATATCCCGAGCGCAAATCAATACGTGAGAACACACATGCTCCTTGGAGCTGATAAAACAAATCATCAATCCTTGGTAAGAGGTATTGATTTTTTACGGTAACCTTGTTTAGCTTACGATAATCAATACATAATCTCATAGATCCGTCCTTTTTCTTTACAAATAGGATAGGTGCGCCCCACGGCGACACACTTGGTCTTATGAATTTCTGATCTAAGAGTTCTTGTAATTGGGTCTTTAGCTCCTTTAACTCTGCCAGTGTCATCCAGTATGCTGCTTTAGATATTGGTTCGATATCTGGAGCCAATACAATTTCAAAGTTGATTTCTCATTTCGATAGTAACCCAGGTAAGATTTTAGGAAATACATCCAAGTACTCATTTACCACCGGTATATCCTTTTCCTCTTGAGTTTCTTCCTTGTCCAGAATACCTTCGATAGGCACTATCTCTTCATCTTCCATCATCAACTCAAAAGAATTTAATCTAAACTTTCTTAGAACTATGGTTTCTCCTACGAACTCCACTCTTTCTCCTGATTGATCATTGAAATTCACCATCCTCTTTTGGCAATCCACTATAGCTCTAACCTTGCTTAACCAGTTCATGCCAAGAATAACTTTGTACTTATTCATCTCCAATATTATCAAATCACTCCTTGAGTGATGCCCTTAAATCTCTAATGGACAATCCTTTATTACTTCCTGAGTTGACACGACACTTCCTGTAGGTGTTTTAATTCTCAGGCTAGCAGTAGTCGTGGCTATAGGTAATCCAAGTTGCCCAGCCAAACTAGTGGTGACGAACGAGTGGGTCACTCTCGTGTTAAATAAAACATAAGCCTCAATTTCATTTACCCGTATGTGCTCTGTGGTTAACAAACATTCATCACTACTCGATCCTAAAACACTCACACTACTACCTATTTAGAGGTTTTAGATTCCAGCTTTCCCTTTTTATAAATTTTAATTTCTTATAGAAAACTGTTAAATAAAGAACTTTTAACTTAAGAGGATTTTGTTACTAACCTGTCACTAGGCCGCTATCCATGCTGTCTCCTTGGTCTATGGCGGCCAACTCCACTTCCTCATCATCATCCTCTTCAACCATCCACTGACCCTCAAAGTTGTAGAGCCTCATCCCATGCATAGCTGATGCCGCACGGCTTCCACTTTTACTCCTGGATCATATGGTGTTGGCATTGCTCGAAGTCCCAAAAGGTCAAGCAGCCACACTTTTCCTTTGTGAGCATTTAGAGGCCAAGTGCCCTTTTTATTTACAGATGAAGCAAGTCATGGCCATTTTCTTTGGACATGTGTAGACCAGCCAGACTCACCACAATAATAACACTTATTCCTCAGCTACGAGCACTGCTTAGGAACGTTGGCCTCCTTGCACTTCTAGCAAGTGACACCGGCCTTTGACTGATTCGGCCTTCCACTAGCATTGTCCTTGAATCCATGATATGGCTTGTACCTCTTTCCCTTAAACCCTTAACTCGAGGCATCAAACGACCTCCTTCCAAACACCCTTTTGTCAAGTTCTTGGTATTTTCTCTTCTTGGCTCCTTCAATTACGTGAGCCTTTTCTACCAGCTCTGGGTAGGTTTTTATTCCAAATTCTTCCATTTTGATCCTTAGATCCTCATCCAAACCTCCCAAAAATACTTGTTTCTTCAACTCCTCACTATCCCTAAAGGATGTGGGTGCATACTACAGCAGATGAGTGAATTCAATCTCATATTGTTCCAGTTCTACCTTTCTACTTGACATGCAAGAAGTGTCATGCCCCAAAGGGTACCAAAAACGTGACAGTCCACCACACTCGACATTTAAACTTAAGTATGACAACCTTAGTCATCTCATAAGTTTACATACCGGGTGTAAGGTATACTTGCACAACTTTTAGGATCACACTTTGAATCGAATAGTCTTAAGAAGGCATACAATAGCATTAAGAATAGAAATCATAACAAGGTAAATAAGTTAAATCTTTACAGAAGTCAAGGGGGCATACCCCCACCAAAATAATAACAGAAGTCTATCCGGTCTAAAACCATATTACAAACGTTAAGGTTTATGTTAAAGAGATTTTCCTAGAAGTCTACGCCTCTAGCTATGCCCGACTTCTTCAAAAGCTCCTTCATCCAAAAGATAACCCTGTGAAAAGTGTTCTCTCGGAACAACAAAAAATAGGAACACCACAACAAAACTATCGGGGTGTAAGCTAACAGGCTTAGTGAGATTCATTTCCAAATATTTAATACTCAACAACAGTATATAACAGACAAGTTGTTAGCAGCCATATGAAATGCACAAGCAAATGATCATACAAGCATATGACTTTCCGGGAGCCATATGTGAATGGATTTACGCCCTCCATTCGAGGTTGAGATGGTCCATAAGACATGCAACCATAAATTCCAATCTTGAGTGGGGTGGTCCATAATTATGCAACCATCATCCCGATCTCTTTCTATTAGTTATACAATCTTTGTTGAATTATTGTTGTAGTTTTATGTGCCTACTCCACATCTATTAACTTAAACGATCTCACATCCTTAATATTAACATAGGCCCCTCGCCTTCCGCTAATATACTTTTGTCCCACCAAAGATATATTAGCTAATGCAATGTGACTCACTACGTGATATGCATGTACAATTTATTCATATAATCGTGGCATGTTAATTATGTAGATTAGATGTGATCATCGAGAATTTCAGACAATCCAAGTCTATACTAGCTCATACAATGATATTTACAACAAGTCTCGTCTCGATATACTTATTATTCATTCAACCACGATTAAATCACAACTCATTATAGTTTTATCTTTTCCTAATTCTAATGCCACTACGATTACAAGCACATACATGAACACAACTATGTAAGAAATGAACTCACTCGGCCATGGAGAGAAATCCACTAGTCGTAGTAGTCCTCGGGGAGTGGAAATCCATTCTCCAATTTACCTAAGTACAAGGAATACCCGAAATGAGTATTTCTTATAAGGTTCTAATAACTTAACAATTCTAACTACTAATTTTGTCAATTCCCGCATGAAATAAGGTCCTAACTTTAAATGACCTAACTCATTTTAACTCGGAATTGAGCATATAATATACCGATTCCTATCTACTTCAAAAGATCTATCTATTCCTAATATTATTTTCAAGTTTTGAAAAGGTTTAGGTCACAGAATAATCTGATCAGTTCTGATCGATCGAAAATTCCAATTCCGAAAAATAGTTTTGTGGATGTTTGTGATGCTTCTAGCATATAGTTCAACTACTCATGCAATATCGATAATTTCCTATCATGAATGATAAGATATGAACTTGATGCATGCATGCTTTTGACATTATTTACTAAAAGGAAAATTTAAGAAAACTTTTATTTATAAAACTCCATGACTATATACTTTCAAGAAAACTAGTTTCCTAACTTTGACCATCTCATTTGTTTTGGAGTTATTTCCTTAAGAAAATCAATTTATCCTTGTCTAGATTGAGTCTTCATTATATCTATTACTCAAGCCTCTCATTTCTACATAAAAAATTGCATTTTACACTTTGCAAATAGGTTTTCAAATAGGATTGATCCAAAAATCCGAATTTCTTGAAATTAATTTTTTGAATAATTCCTTTGGGAAGAACTTGTTTAATGCATCAAAACTTAAGACTTTAAGCTACCTATTACTTAAGGACTCCATTTAATACATAAAACTTCCATTTTGAGCTTAGATGATAGGTGTTCTTATGGCCTACATTCAAAATTACGAATTTCATATATTGACTACTAACTCAAATTTTCCATCTAGATTCCACTTCTTGTTTTATACATTAATCTCATCAAAACTCATTTCAACTTATAAAAATCACTACTTAATGATACCTATTATCTATACCCTTCATTTTTCACATAAAACATGAGTTTTAAAATTGATAAAAGGGTTTTTAAAATAGGGTCTTGAAATCATACGAATTTGTCTTTGAATATTTCAAACAAAAACTTTTCCTTTTCAAGTTTCTTGCTTTATTTACTTAAGGATTTACCAACTACCACATCTATATACCTAAAACAAAGCCTTCATGAGTATTAATGCATGAAAACATAATCATCAAAAAGATCATAAATGTCAAGCATGGTATAAGCATCTAAAAGCTAGATCTACTACTTATGATGTATGAATGAAGTTCAAAAGCATGAACATGAAATTTTTATGCTAGATCTCTAATTTACTCCACTTCTACATGCATGAATATGAAGATATCCAAACAAAAACTTAATCAAACACAAGATCTACTCTTGTGATGGCTTGATATTCATGTAGTAGCATTTTCTTGTCCCTAGCAAGTGCTCATGGGGACTTTGAGTGAAAACACTCATGAATAATCTTGCCATTACAAGATTAAAGGATAGGAAGTTAAGATCCATCACCTAGAAGCTTGAATCAAGAGAAAATGAGGAAGAAATTGAACTTGTGTGAGTGTGTGTGTGTGTTGAGGAGTCACGGCATTGAGGACAGGAAGAGGGAGGATTTTGTGAGCTTTTGAGACAATCGAAATAAAATAAAAGAGAGAGAAAATAAAAGACTATTTATATTAGATGAAATTAGGGTTTTTTTTAAGTAATAAAAGAAGATAAAATAAGGCAAATTAGAGGTTTAAATGGGGGGATATGTGCCGACCACAAAGGGGAAGGGAGAGAGAGATTTGATTTTATTTCAAGTTGTAATATATGTAATTAAAAGTATTAAATGTAATAAATTGTTAAGAGACAAAAATTCTTGGAAAAGAAAATATAATTGAGTGTTTGTAAGGTTGTAAGACTAGGGTATGGGTGTAAGCCCCGGAAAATTTCAGTAAATAATTCTCCGATGAACTTCGAAAATAAACCCTCAAAATCACTCCAAATTAAAACCAAATTTCAACTAGTCAAAAAATTACGAACGAATCAAAAAATTTCTTAATCATGAGAAAATGAAAATCCTTAAAAATAAAATAAGAACTCAGTGGTCTTCAAATTCAACACCACGACGTACGAAAAATTCCGTATTTAACTCCGACTTATAAAAATGGGTAATATAAAGCCCTAAAACAAATTATTAAAAGGCAAATAACGATTGACTTTCGAAAATATAACTCAATTCAAGAATTCCGAAAAACATTAAGAGATATTAAATACTTACAAAAATGAAATGTAAAAAAAATTTCTCAAAGTAAATACGTTGTATAAACATAAAATATCAGTTTCCAAATTGGCAAAGACCTAAACCGGAAAATCACCCAGAAACCCTAAGTGGAATACAATAATCTAAGTCCGACAATCTAACGCCCCTAACCCTAGAGTCCGAGATGTAGTTTAAATATGTAGAATAACTCACAGTTTTATAAGTTTGTTTAAAAATATTAGATTGGTAAATTTTTGACCTATTTCGAACCCGTTCGGATACAGACTTCGAAAAGCGTGTCCCGAGGCTCGAGATACCAAAAATATACCAATAGTACTGTTAGACTCATAATTTCATAAGATTTCCAAATATATCAGTTATAGAATTTTTCGGGTTATAAAAGTTATAGTTATAACCTTTTTATCGTATTTCTATTATTACGGTAATTGATTAGTCTTTTGCACTATCATTTTTATTTCATTACAAATTTTATTATTCTTTTAAAGCCTTATATTTTTGGATAAATATTTTATATGTTATAAAAAATTTTTGTTTTTGTAAAATTTAGTTGTTTTGGGTCTTTACGGGATCAGATTCTGTTTAAGACCGATACAAAATAAAATAAATTAATTTAATAATTAAAAAATATTTTAAAATATTTTTTATTTTCATAAAATAATTTTTTATAATTTTTCGGGTTATTATAAAAATATTATTTATAGCCCATATTCACGTATTTTGATCATACCGGTAACATAATTGTTAAAATACTAAAATAATTCAAATAATTATTTAATTTTAATTATGAAAAATCTACTACAAATATTTGGAATAATTTTTCTAATTTTATTTTATTTATTTTTTATTAAGAAAGTACTTTTACAACCATACTTCAAGTACACCTTACACATATCACTACATTTTCACTTCAATCTTTCTACACATTATTCCACACTTCATGGCAGATTTTTCATCTTCTTTATGGCTGCCATTGTCCTTTATTTACTCCATTTTGACCAAATTAATTATATTCACTCCTTAAAATTGCTACACATACACATTTATAACACAATTCAATTTTCAGTCAAATTTCAACAAAATTCACTCTCTCTCCTCCTTGTCTTTCACGTGCAGCATGGGGCTTCTTCGGCTGCCCTTTTTTCTCTCATTTATTCAATTAAAACACTCATTTTCTCTCTCTCCTTTATTTACTCACTTTCCCTCTTTCATTCTTTAGCTTTTTCTCTCTCATTTTCCTCTCTTTTCTTCTTCATATTGTTCTTGTTTCCTCAAGAACACAAGCTGCCCCTACCTCTTCCATTAGCTTCTACTCATATTTCTTGAAGATTTCTAAGCAAATCTTCATCTCAAAACCTCCATAGGTGATATAGGTAAAGTGTAATGAAGGTTTCATGCATCAAATGACCTTCCATAAGCTTAAAAGCTTAGGATGATGATGCCAAAAATGAAACACTCCTCTTCTCCACTTTTATTATCTTGTATTATAATTTTTTTCTTGTTTAAAGTTGATATATATTGTAGTTCTAACTTTTTGTAGCTTTGATTTTTGTTTATGCCATAGATCTTGCTATTTAAGTTATTATTTTTGTTATTTCTTATGATTTATACATAGATCCATCATCCACATGTATTCATGTACTTATAACTAGTTTAGAAAACTAGATCTAGGGTTTTGAGTTCATAAAATGCATTAGACTTTATTTTATGTTCATGGATGACTTGTAGTAGCATGATAATAGTAGGAATGATTTAGAAAACTCAAGATCTATTTTACTTCAAAATGTGTATTTTTCATTTAAAATGAAAGGCTTAGGGTATAGATAACATAAATGAAAGATTTTGATGAGTAAAGTTTAGATCTATGAGTTTAAAGTTTATTATCATGGGTTTCATTTAGATGTATGTTCATATTATGTGTAGATCTTATATTTGAACTTGAACAAAAATTTTGAAATTCGTATTTTGGCAAGACCCCTATTTAAAAACCACATTCCAAGTGTCAAAATGTAATTTTTACCTAAGAAAATGAAAGCTTAATATATGTATATCATCAACACTTCTTTTTACAAGAATCAAAAGTGATTTTCAAAAGTTACTTTCAAAATAAAAATCTTATTTTCGGATTTAGGTCAAGACATATTTTAAAAACATGTTTTCCAACTCAAAAATGAAGTTTTTATTCAAGATATGAAGGGCTCTTAGGATAGGATATGTAAGGAATGGATTTTTATAAGTTTAGATAGATTTTATCAAAAGATATGTCCAAAAATAAATTTTGTAAATTCGGATCCCAACCAAGACTAATTTTGAAAACCCACATATCAACTAAAAAACTCATGTTTTATGTGAAAAATGAAGGGTATAGATAATAGGTATCGTTAAGTGGTGATTTCTACAAGTTGAAATGAGTTTGGATATGAGTAATGTGTAAAACAAAAAGTAGAATCAAGATGGAAAATTTTGAGTTAGTAGTCAAATTGTGAAATTCGTAATTTTAAATGAAGGCCATAAGAACACCTATTATCCAAGCTCAAAATGAAAGTTTTATGTAATGAATGGAGTCCTTAAGTAATAGGTACCATAAAGTCTTAAATTTTAATGCATTAAACAAGTTTTTCTCAAAGGAATCATTCAAAAAGTGGATTTTCTAAACTTCGGATTTTTGAGTAAATCATATAGGAAAATATATTTGCAAAGTGTAAAATGAAAATTTTTGTGTAAGAATGAAGTCCTTAGTGGTTATGTGTGATTGAGCCCTAATTTTCTAAATATCAAATGATTTTTACTTAAAAGAATCAGTCAAAAACCAATTTTTTACCAAATTCGGATTTTGGAATCAACCTCACTTGAAAACATGTTTACAAAGTGTAAAATGGAAATTTTTATGTAGAAATGAAGATCCTATGTAATATATATAATGAAGACTCAATTTTAACAAAAATAATTATATTTTCTTAAGTAATAAATCCAAAATAAATGGAAATGATCAAGGTTAGAAAACTAGACTTTTCATAAGTAGTTGTGTATTGTGGTCTTGCAAAATAAAAAGTTGTAAAATTTGCTTTTAACAAAAATAATCAAGATCATGCTTACATTAAGCTCATCTCATGACATTCATGTTAGGAAATCACCCATATCGCATGTATAGCTAATTTATATAGTAGGAACATTACAAACAATTACAAAACTATTTTTCGGAATCAGAAACCGTTACTGATCAGATCTGATCCCTCTTTTCCGAGACCTAAATGTTTTCAAAACTTGAAAATAATATTATAATTAGATAGATCTTTCAAAGTAGATAGAAATCGATATATAATTTGCGAAATTCCGAGTTAAAATGATCAAGTTATGGCCGTTTTAAGTTGGAATTTCCGCTTAGGACGAGAATTACGAATTTGATAGTTCGTATAAGGTTGTTTGGATTAGTTTGAGTAGAAATACTTATTAGAGTATTTCTTCCTTTTTAGGTGATCCCGAATTCGACGATTCCCTACCACCGGATTACTATTACTAGAAGACCAGTGATCCAATGGCCGAGTGAGTTTTCTCCTTATTTTGTTACCTTGTTTGTGTTTGTAGTTGGTCGCATTAGAATTATAGGAACAAGATAAAAATCAATATGAATGGGGATGGGATATATGATGAGACTGTGATGAATGTATGCTAAAGAATACTAAAGCATTTCGAAACCACGATTCGATTGGATAACTGCACTGTTTATATTATTTCTGTTATGTGTGTGATATTGGTTGGTCACTCTAAAGAATGTATGAATATTTTGACCTAAGCAAAAAAATTAAATTGGTCATGCATTGCATCGGACATATTGCATTGGTAGAATGCTACTCCTACGCAGGTCGATCAGTATGGTTCGTTGATGCGTCGTTTGGATAACAAGCCCGGTGCCAAAGCTCATTTAGGGGTACTAAGGCGCATGTGGATGCATTCTGGATGAGCCTAGCCGAGTCGAGTGCTAAGAGCCAAGGGCTTGGGGACTAGATGCGGTCGTGTAAACTCAATACCATTCCTAACCCAAGATACGGAGGGCGTAAATCCGTTCTGTGTGTGGGTTCCGGATACCCATGCATAATTGCTTGCTCACGTGTTTGTTCATGCATAGCATATGATTGATTATAACTTGCTTGTTATGGTACGAAATTAAGGGAATTCTCACTAAGCTAGTGTAGCTTATACCCCAATAGTTGTTTAAATGAACAGGTTATCTCAAGAATGCAAAGTGGGGACCGAATTGGTTGGAGCCGGGAATGACTCCAGGATTTCGACAAAGAATAAGAATGTTTGAAATTATCAGCTAGTTTTATGATTTTTCTTGTAATAGTTTATGTAGGGAAGTCTGTGGATGAATGTAATTGAAGTTTAATGATTCGTATTTTGAGGTATAGCGATTCGTATATGAAGTATAATGATTTGTATCTGGAGTATAGTAAATTGTATTTCCTTTACATTATTGCTCAATTGTATCAACATAAAATGTATCATTCTGATGTGTCTCCTTTATGTGTTAGACGCCTTGTACATAGTATGGAAGCCTTCGTGTGACTGAGGTGGTCATTCTTAGGCTTTAGTATTGTGTATGGCGGATTGCCACGTTTAGGGTACTCTTTGGGGCGTGACAGTTTAGTTGGTATCAGAGCGACAAGGTTTTGGGAATTAGGTGGGAAGACTTTAAGAGAATAGAATATTAAGATTCGATCTTAGGAATCGATAGGTGAGTGTTAGGTAAATCGTAAGTAAAGAAGAAGTAGATTTGGCTGAATGACCTTTAAGGTATGACTTTCGATTTTTAAGGATTTGAATTCTATCTTGTAGACTTCTGGAGAACATAGAAACAGACATATGAGGAAGGAAGATCGAAAATATTTGACGGGATGATCGAATTTATTCTAGTAACTATAAAATACAGGAGTAAGTGACCTTACCCGACCTTTGGTTTAAGCCAATAATAGAAATGGTAGATGCCCCTAATAGGTTTAGCAAGTGGATAGCTACCCTTGTTTGGAAGAAGTCAATCTCCTAGGAATAGCAATGGATCTTTTGTAAAGCATTAGGAACAAATAACTTTTTGAGTAAAAATAACAAAGATGTTTTAAAAATGTAAACCAATGTTGTAGTTTATCATCTAGTTCATGAATTAATTATAATGTATGTTTTCCATCCTTTCTTTGAACTTTTGTAGTGGAAGATTTACATCTTCTCTTGATTTCATGTATTCCATTTTGATATTATGAAGTTTTTGTTATCGATTTTGATTTCAGTAGAATTTCAATATTTCTTATATATGTTTTTATTTCCGCATTTCCGTTCTGTATTTCCAATAAGTTTCTTTAAGCTTCTTTTACCGCCTTAAGATGTAATAAAAGATTTAGAATTTTCACCTGAGCTTAATGAAATTGTAGGAGATATTACCCAACCACAACAAGAACCCGTCATGACTCCCTTAGGACCCAAGAACCAAGCGATACCCGAACCACCTAACCAAGGGGGAAATGCTTCAATAGAGATTGAACGGCTTACTAATCAGATAAGAAGCTACATACAACAGACTCAAGTCAGTTCAACGTCTACACCTATAAGATATGTGTAAGAAACGACGCAAGATGAGCCACCATCACCTCAATACCACCAAAGCCTCTTACCATGCTTCATAAAGTGTAACCAGTATTTCGATGGAGTTTTTGGAAAACCAGATGAGGCAGAGGATTGGTTGGCACACATTGAGAGGTCCTTTAATGCTTTTGAAGTACCACACCGTCTGAGAGTCAATTATGGGACCTATATGCTTCGCTTACATGCCCGAGTATGGTGGGAATCTAAGGAAAGAGAGTTAACGCCTCCAGTTACATGGGAGATGTTTAAATATGAGTTTCTGGATAAATATTTCCCCATGATCTAAAGAGTCTAGTACAGTGCAGATTTTCTCAATATCTCACAAGGAGATCGTAGTGTGGAACAGTACGAAACCGAGTTCAGTAGATTGTTGCAATGAATCATATAAGCAAAGTGAGGAACTCAAAAGACAAGTGTTTATGAATGGTTTAAAAGAAGACCTTCGGACTCGATTGGAAGAATTTGATATAAGGAGTTATCAAAGATTACTAGAAAGAGCACGGATAATAGAAAATGCTCAAAGGAGGAGGCAAGAAAGAAGTAATAAGGAAATGGAGTTCTATGTTGTAATGGCCCTGAGTCAAAAAGTCAGAACACTTCCCTTGGATGATGAACCAAACAGGAATGAGACATAATATTGGATAAGCTACAATGTTGGAAATGTAAGGGACAGCATTACCTTATACGGTGTCCACGACTTCAATCCAAGTTTTACCTCTGTGGGGACCTGAGTCACAAAGTTGAGAAGTGTCCCAAAAAGACAACAAACGCATGCTCTCTTTGCACAAAAGCGGGGCATTTAGCTAAAACATGCCCTGAATGGGATAACTTGCGTGTTGCTTCACTGGATCTACCAAGGAAAAAGAGGAAGAGATATAATAGGAATAAAAACAACAAAGGAAAAAGGAATCGAAGTTCTTCAAGAACATCTTCATCCGGAAATCTAGTCCACAACCCTCACACATATGTAGCTTATGAAGAAGCTAGTGATGAGGAGCTGGAATCCTTTACCATGGAAGGAAGCAAGGATCAAAGATGCAACTCGGTATCAGGTTAGCGCTATACCCTTAGAATACCTCATATTCTTTCCTGTCAATAGAATCAAAGAGATAGATTGTTAGAAATACCCTTCGGATTAAATGGCTAGACTAAAAGTAAGAAAGCCCGAGACCATTAAAAGCTAGAATGAGCCAATGATGGAAACTAAAACAAAAACTCGATTAATTTAACGAATTCCAAAATGATCCTCATACAACTTCTTGTAAATAAAGAACTTTGAAAGATCGAAAATCTATGATGAACGCTACACAAGAGTTAAAACTTCAGTAATCAAATCTCAATTACCAAACTCCACAAGATCTTCACACGCAATAATTATACAATAAAGCAATGAGGTCTCTTGATTTCAATCCCATCAAGATGTTCACGATGATAAGAATTTAAAACGGTGATGACCATATTGTTTAAGGAAATATGAATCATAAAGCACAATATCGTATATACAGCTACATAAGAATGGAGAAGTGAATCCACAACCTTCGTTGGTCAAGTAATCGAGTCATGAAATGTCGTGCTGTCGTGAGTTATCTAGTGTCGGTCAAGTCGAGTCGTCTGTGGTTTCAAGTCAAGTCCACGTCGTTTTCCAAAAGAGTCGTGTATGTGCAGGTTGGAATTGCTAAGACAAATCTTATAAATTTGTATGTGCTATATTTCGTAGAATAACTATCATGCAAAATTTAAAAATGATACAAACCAAAGCATAAAACGGTGGTAGAAATATAACTCAAATTCACAATCTTTTCTCGATAAATGATATACATGTAACAAGTTTTGCGAACAAAACTTTCTTCAAGGTGGGGAGGATGTAAGCCCCGGAAAATTTCAGTAAATAATTCTCCGATGAACTTCGAAAATAAACCCTAAAAATTACTCTAAATTAAAACCAAATTTCAACTAGTCCAAAAATCACGAACGAATCCAAAAATTTCTTAATCATGAGAAAATGAAAATCCTTAAAAATAAAATAAGAACTTAGTGGTCTTCAAATTCAACACCACGACGTACGAAAAATTCCGTATTTAACTCCGACTTATAAAAATGGGTAATATAAAGCCCAAAAACAAATTATTAAAAAGCAAATAACGATTGACTTTCGAAAATATAACTCAATTCAAGAATTCCGAAAACATTAAGAGATATTAAATACTTACAAAAATGAAATGTAAAAAAAAAATTCTCAAAGTAAATACGTTGTATAAACATAAAATATCAGTTTCCAAATTGGCAAAGACTTAAACCGGAAAATCACCCAGAAACCCTAAGTGGAATACGATAGTCTAAGTCCGGCAATCTAACGCCCTAACCCTAGAGGCGAGATGTAGTTTAAATATGTAATATAGCTCATAGTAATAAGTTTGTTTTAAAAATATCATATTGATAAATTTTTGACTTATTTCGAACCGTTCGGATACAGACTTCGAAAAGCGTGTCCCGGGGCTCGAGATACCAAAAATATACCAATAGTACCGTTAGACTCGTAATTTCATAAGATTTCCAAATATATCAGTTATAGAATTTTTCGGGTTAAAAAGTTACAGTTATAACCTTTTTATCGTATTTCTATTATTACCGGTAATTGATTAGTCTTTTGCACTATTCATTTTTATTTCATTACAAAATTTTATCATTCTTTTAAAGCCTTAGTTTTTAGATAAATATTTTATATGTTATAAAAATTTTTTGTTTTCCTAAAATTTAGTTGTTTTGGGTCTTTACAGGATCAGATTCTGTTTAAAACCCGATACTAAAAATAAAATAAATTAATTTAATAATTGGAAAATATTTTAAAAATATTTTTATTTTCATAAAATAATTTTTTTATAATTTTTCGGGTTATAAAAATATTATTTATAGCCTATATTCGCGTATTTTGATCATACCGGTAACATAATTGTTAAAATACTAAAATAATTCAAATAATTATTTAATTTTAATTATGAAAAATCTGCTATAAATATTTGGAATAATTTTTCAAATTTTATTTTATTTTGTTTTATTTTATTAAGAAAGTACTTTTACAACCCATACCTTCAAGTACACCTTACACATATTACTTCAATCTTTCTACACATTATTCCACACTTCATGACAGATTTTTCCCCTTCTTTATGGCTTCCATTGTCCTTTATTTACTCCATTTTGACCAAATTAATTATATTCCACTCCTTCTTAATGAAGCTGCACATACACATTTATTACACAATTCAATTTTGAGTCAAATTTCAACAAAATTCACTCTCTCTCCTTGTCTTTCACGTGCAGCATGGGGTTCTTTGGCTGCCCTTGTTTTATTTTTTTCTCTTATTTATTCAATTAAAACACTCATTTTCTCTCTCTCCTTCATTTACTCACTTTCCCTCTTTCATTCTTTAGCTTTTTCTCTCTCATTTTCCTCTCTTTTCTTCTTCATATTGTTTTGTTTCCTCAAGAACACAGGCTGCCCCTATCTCTTCCATTAGCTTCCACCCATATTCTTGAAGATTTCTAAGCAAATCTTCATCTCAAGCCTCCATAGGTAATATAGGTAAAGTGTAATGAAGGTTTCATGCATCAAATGACCTTCCATAAGCTTAAAAGCTTAGGATGATGATGCCAAAATGAAAACTCTCCTCTCCTCCACTTTTATTATCTTGTATTATAATTATTTTCTTGTTTAAAGTTGATATAATTGTAGATCTAACTTTTTGTAGCTTTGATTTGTTTATGCATAGATCTTGCTATTTAAGTTATTATTTTTGTTATTTCTTATGATTATACATAGATCCCATCATCCACATGTATTCATGCACTTATAACTAGTTTAGAAAACTAGATCTAGGGTTTTGAGTTCATAAAATGCATTAGACTTATTTTATGTTCATGGATGACTTGTAGTAGCATGATAATAGTAGGAATGTTTTAGAAAACTCAAGATCTATTTTATTTCCAACAAAAATAACTTTTGAAAATTCGGATGATAATGGAACCATATTTAGAAGTTGTTTTTCAACTTCAAAATGTGTATTTTTCATTTAAAATGAAAGGCTTAGGGTATAGATAACATAAATGAAAGATTTTGATGAGCAAAGTTTAGATATATGAGTTTAAAGTTTATTATCATGGGTTTCATTTAGATGTATGTTCATATTATGTGTAGATCTTAGATTTGAACTTGAACAAAAATTTTGAAATTCGTATTTTGGCAAGACTCCTATTTAAAAACCACTTTCCAAGTGTCAAAATGTAATTTTTACTTAACAAAATGAAAGCTTAATATATGTATATCATCAATACTTCTTTTACAAGAATCAAAAGTGATTTCAAAATAAAAATCTTATTTCGGATTTAGTGTCATGCCTCAAAAGGAGGCCTAGTATGATTAATCTAAAGCTATCATACCACGTGTGCACATGTAATATGAGAGTCATCTTGTAAGTCAGAGTGTACAAGACTCTATTTATTTATTAATATCTTTTATATAAATGATATATTATATTACTGGATTTCAACTATGGAATCCGATTGTCCACTTTCTACCAAGACCGCAGAGAATCGGTATCCCCTACCAAATAATGAAATTGAATTCTAACTTACAAAATATAAAGTCTCATTTGTTTATACAAATAATAAATTTTACATTCTAAGTTCAATGCACTTATGTATCTAATTTTACTATAGTCTGATGGAGAAGTACTCTTCACACATCCCTATCCCAGATCTAATTAGCGTTATACCTGCATAGAAAACCGTTGGGGGGAGCAAACCACGGGCTCAGTAAGATAACTTGACCAAACCACACATCAAACAATAACAAACAAGTATAATTACCAATCATATGTAATGTAACAATCAATCATATGCACATTACAAGCTTGGATGATCTAGAATCCAAAGCAAGATGGAGATTTAGCCCTCTCATCGGTTTGAAGGAGCACAATGCTATGGCCCTACCCAGGAGAGACTAAGCATACAGGAATACAATAATACTCACTTTAATTATCTCTTTAAATTAACTATATCTTAAATCTCTCATTTCCTGTTTTCTGCCTTAGAAACTCCACTGAGTGTTAGTCCTTTCAAAGCGATACCATAAGCGGCGTCCTTCATTACCATTTAGTTTCCTATAGTATCGACAGCTCAAAGGTAACCTTGCGTTGATCTAATAGCTTTTAGCCTAGGTCAACAAGCATTATCAGAGGGCCGAAATACTAACACGAGTAGGTTGCCACTTGCTCAAATGCTATTTATGCAAATCGTGTAATGCATGATCATTTTCTTTTATGGTGTCAAAAGCTTTTAGTCAGGTTTAAGGTGATCATACAATTCACAGACAATATCAACATGCTTCATACAGTAATTATCATACAATAAACTTATCACTTATAATAGTGTAATTTTGGTAATCAAGCATACACTAAACATCATGCAGTATACCCAACCCCACATGCATATTAGTTTAACGTATTATTATTATAAATGCAGCTATATTACAAGCATAAATAGTATGATAAAGTCAAAGTTACTCACCTGTGGTCCTCGTTAAGCTATTGGAATATGTTACTGGATATTCGAGAATTGATCTATTTTTCCTATGAAAATGAAATAACAGATATTTATTATTTTACTAATCTATTCTTCTATTAGTTCTGAATATAAGATATTTGAAATAAAATATTCACCAGATTAGTTATGGTATAACTTATACTATTACTAATTCTAAATTAGACATATTTTAGAAATTACGTACTCCTTTCTTTTTATAGTTTTACTTAGTATATTAATCTAAGCTGGGTTAATTGAAACTAATTGCTTAATTTAATTTCTAAATCTATTTTAATTAGCTTAATCAATCTAATATGGTTTTTCTTCGTAAAATATTTCATTTAAGATATACTAGTCCTATTTATATTATTTATTTTCATTTTGCTTGTCCTGGTCTTGTTAGGTATTTATATATATCTATTAGGTATTTGAAAAAAATACATATTTAGTAGGTTTATATTTTTATAATTATTAATATTGCTGTTTTTATATTGTTCCTTATCTGACCTATTATAAAATTCGTATTTATTTACTATTATTTAGTGTCATCGTGTTTCTTTTTATATACTTCATATAATTTTCTTGATATGTAAAAGGTATTATATTATTCAAAAATTTATCTTATTCCAATTTCCATTCTTATGCATAAAACAAGTATGTTACAATTATTATACTGTATTTTTATTTATAAAGTGCAGTAATATAAACAATAATGATAATAATGTTAGTAACTATATATAAAAATAGATTTTTATAAAATCAATAATATAATATTGTTGATAAATATCATTTTCTTAATAACATAAGTAATTTAAGTTATACTTCTAATATTTTCAATAAAAATGGAAATTATAATCATTCATAATTATAATAATGATAATACTTCTATTAGGAATAATTAAATTAAATTAACAATTAGTATTATTATTGTCAACGCCCCGAAGGGTACCCTAAACGTGGCAGTCCGCCGTACACAATATTAAAGCCTAAGAATGACCACCTCAGTCACGCGAAGGCTTCCATACTATGTACAAGGCGTCTAACACATGGAGGAGACATCGGAATGCATTTTATGTTGATACAATTGAGTAACAATGTAAAGGAAATACAAATTTACTATACTTCAGATACAAAACTATACTTCAAAATACAAATCATTCAACTCCAATTACATTCATCCACAGACTTCCCTACATAAATATTACAAGACAAATCATAAAACTAGCAAAAACTTCAAACATTCGTATTCTTGCCGAAATCCCAAAGTCATTCCCGGCTCCAACCAATTCGGTCCCACTTTGCATTCTTGAGATAACCTGTTCATTTAAACAACTATAGGGGTATAAGCTACACTAGCTTAGTGAGAATTCCCTTAATTCCGTACCATAACAAACAAGTTATTAGTCAATCATATGCTATGCATGAACAAACACGTGAGCAAGCAATTATGCATGGGTATCCGGAACCCACACACAGAACGGATTTACGCCCTCCGTATCTTGGGTTAGGAATGGTATTGAGTCTACACGACCGCATCTAGTCCCCAAGCCCTCGGCTCTTAGCACTCGACTCGGCTAGGCTCATCCAAGAATGCATCCACATGCGCCTTAGTACCCTGAATGAGCTCTGGCACCGGGTTCGTTATCCAAACGAGTCATCCACGGACCATACCGATCGACCTGCGTAGGAGTAGCATGCTACCAAATGCAATATGTCCAATGCGATGCATGACCAATTTAATTTTTGCTTAGGTCAAAATATTTATACATTCTTTAGAGTGACCAATCAATATCACACATATAACAGAAATAATATGAACGGTGCAGTTATCCAATCAAATCGGGATTTCGATATGCTTTAGTATTCTTTGGCACACATTCATCACAGTCTCATCATATATCCCATCCCCATTCATATCGATTTTTATCTTGTTCCTATAATTCTAATGCAACTAACTACAATCACAATCAAGGTAACAAAACAAGGAGAAAACTCACTCGGCCATTGGATCACCGGTCTTCTAGTAATAGTAATCCGGTGGTAGGGAATCGTCGAATTCGGGATCACCTAAAAAGGAAGAAATACTTAATAAGTATTTCAACTCAAACTAATCCAAACGATTTATACGAACTATCAAATTCGTAATTCTCGTCCTAAGCGGGAATTCCAACTTAAAACGGCCATAACTTGGTCATTTTAACTCGGAATCTCGCAAATTATATATCGATTTCTATCTACTTCGAAAGATATCTAATTCTAATATTATTTTAAGTTTTGAAAACATTTAGGTCTCGAACGAGGGATCAGATCTGATCAGTAACGGTTTCGATTCCGAAAAATAGTTTTGTAAATGTTTGTAATGTTCCTACTATATAATTAGCTATACATGCAATATGAATGATTTCCTAACATGAATGACATGAGATGAGCTTAATGTATGCATGATCTTGATGATTTTTGCTAAAAGAAATTTTATAACTTTTTATTTTGCAAGACCATAATAACCACTTACTTATGAAAAATCTAGTTTTCTAACTTTTATCATTTCCATTTGTTTTGGATTTGTTACTTAAGAAAATATAATTATTTTTGTCAAAATTGAGTCTTCATTATATATATTACTTATGACCTTCATTTCTACATAAAAATTTCCATTTTACACTTTGTAAGCATGTTTTCAAGTGGGGTTGATTCCAAAATCCGAATTTGGTAAAAATTGGCTTTTGAGTGATTCCTTTGAGTAAAAATCATTTGATATATTAGAAAATTAGGGCTCAATCATACATAACCACTAAGGACTTCATTCTCACACAAAAATTTGCATTTTACACTTTGCAAATATATTTTCCAATATGATTTACTCAAAAATCCGAATTTTAGAAAATCCACTTTTTGAATGATTCACTTGGGAAAAACTTGTTTAATGCATTAAAATTTAAGACTTTACTACATCTATTGTCTAAGGACTTCATTTAACACATAAAAATTGCAATTTGAGCTCAAATACTAAGTGATTACATATGCATCATCTTAAATTACGAATTTGACAATTTGATCACTAACTCAAATTTTTCCATTTTAATTCCATTACTTGTTTTACACATTACTCATGCCTAAGCTCATTTTAACTTGTAAAAATCATTGCTTAATGATATCTATTACCTATATACTTCATTTTTCACATAAAGCATGAGTTTTAGAGTTGATACATGGGTTCTAAAAATTGGTCTTAGTTGGGATCCGAATTTACAAAATTTATTTTTGGTTATATCTTTTGATAAAATCTATCTAAGCTCATGAAAATCCATTCCTTACATATCATATCTTATGAGCCTTTCATTTCTTAAAAAAACTTCATTTTTGAGTTGGAAAACATGTTTTTAAAATAGGCCTTGGCCAAAATCCGAAAATAGAATTTGAAAATAACTTTGAAATCACTTTGAACATAAAAGAAGTCTTGATGATATATATATTAAGCCTTCATTTTCTTAAGTAAAATTACATTTTGACACTTGGAAAAGTTTTTAAATGGGTCTTGCCAAAATACGAATTTCACAATTTTGTTTGAGTTCATAACTAAGATCTATACTTAATATGAACATAAACATAAAACAAATGCATGGTAATAAGCTATAAACATCATGGATCTAAACTTCACTTATCAAAATCTTTCATTTATGGTATCTATACCCTAAGCCCTTCATTTTAAATGAAAAATATACATTTTAAAGTTGAAAAACCACTTTTCTAAATAGGGTTCCATTTTCATCCGAATTTTCAAAATTGATTTTTGTTGAAAACAAAATAGATCTTGGGTTTCCTACAACTTTCCTACCATCATCAAGCTATAGCAAGTTGTTCATGAACATAAACAAAGATCTAATGCATCTATGAACTCAAAACTTTAGATCTAGTTTTCTAAACTAGTTTTACATGCATGAATCACTAAGATAGACATGTGAATGCTAGATCTATGCATAAATCATAAGGAATAACAAAAATAACAACTTAAATAACAAGATCTATGGCATAAACAAAAATCAAAGCCATAAAAAGTTAGATCTACAAAATATAATAACTTTAAACAAGAAAATAATTAAATACAAGGTAATAAAAGTGGAGAAGAGAAAGATTTCATTTTTGGCATCATCATCCTAAGCTTTTAAGCTTATGGAAGTTCATTTGATGCATGAAACCTTCATTATACTTTACCTATATCACCTATGGAGCTTTGGGATGAAGATTTGCTTAGAAATCTTTAAAAATGAAGTGTGGAAGCCATGGAAGAAGTGGGGGCAGCTTGTTTATGGAGAAACAAGAACAAGAAGAAGAAGAAAAGAGAGGAAAAGAGAGAGAAAAGCTAAAGAATGAAAAAGGAAAATGAGTAAATGAAGGAGAGAGAAAATGAGTGTATTAAATGAATGAAGAAGAAAAAAAATAAAACAAGGCAGCAAATGGGGAGGGGCTGTCACGTGAAAAGAGAGAGGAGAGAGAGGTTGTTGAAATTTGACTTGAATTTGAATTGTGTAATAATGTGTAATGTAACTTTCTTAAGAAGGAGTGGAAATAATTAATTTGTCAAAATGGAGTAAATGAAGGACAATGGCAGCCATAGGGTCAAAAATCTGCCATCAATTGTGGGATATGTGTAGAAAGATTGAAGTGAAAAGGAAGTGATATGTGTAAGGTGTACTTGAAGGTATGGGTTGTAAAAGTACTTTAATAAAATAAATTAAAATAAAATAAAATTAGAAAATTTATTCCAAATAATTGTAGCAGATTTTCATAATTAAAATTAAATAATTATTTGAATTATTTTAGTATTTTAACAAATATGTTACCGGTACGATCAAAATACGCGAATATGGGCTATAAATAATATTTTTATAACCCGAAAAATTCTAGAAAAATATTTTATGGGAATAAAAATATTTTTAAAATATTTTCAATTATTAAATTAATTTATTTTATTTTTAGTACGGGTCTTAAACAGAATCTGATCCCGTAAAGACCCGAAACGAACTAAATTTTAGAAAAACAAAATTTTCTATAACATATAAAATATTTATCTAAAAATATAAGGCTTTATAAGAATAATAAAATTTTGTAATGAAATAAAAATGAATAGTGCAAAAGACTAATCAATTACCGGTAATAATGGAAATACGATAAAAAGGTTATAACTGTAACTTTTATAACCCGAAAAATTATATAACTGATATATTTAGAAATCTTATGAAATTACGAGTCTAACGGTACTATTGGTATATTTTTGATATCTCGAGCCCCGGGACACGCTTTTCGAAGTCTGTATCCGAACGGGTTCGAAATAGGTCAAAAATTTACCAATCTGATATTTTTAAACAAACTCATATTACTATGAGCTATTCTACATATTTAAACTACATCTCGGCCTCTAGGGTTAGGGGCGCTAGATTGCCGACTTACGCTATTGTATTCCGGTTAGGGTTTCCGGGTGATTTTCCGGTTTAGACCTTTGCCAATTTGGAAACTGATATTTATGTTTATACAACATATTTAATTTAAGAAATTTATTTTAAATTTTATTTTTGTAAGTATTTAATATCTCTTAATGTTTTCGGAATTCTTGAATTGAGTTATATTTTCGAAAGTCAATTGTTATTTGCTTTTTAATAATTTGTTTTTGAGCTTTATATTACCCGATTTTATAAATCGGAGTTAAATATGGAAATTTTTGTACGTCGTGGTTTTGAATTTGAAGACCACTGTGTTCTTATTTTATTGTTAAAGATTTTCATTTTCTCAAGATTAAGAAGTTTCCAAATTCGTTCGTGTTTTTGGACTAGTTGAAATTCGGTTTTAATTTGGAGTGATTTTTAGGGTTTATTTTTGAAGTTCATCTTGAAATTATTTATCGAAATTTTCGGGCTTACAATTATTATTATTATAATTATTTTCAAGAGATAATAGACATTCTCTTCCAGTAGCTTTTTTTTTTTCATTAACTAATTTATTTATTTATTATTATTAACATTGTAAACCTGGAGACTTTTTCTGCCGAAGGAGTATTGTAATAAGGGACGTGAACTACGTCTCAATTTCAACGCCATATATATATTTTAATATTTACTATTATTATTATATTATTATAATTATTGTAGTATAATTTCCCCGCCGAAGCAAATTGGAAAACGTCCAGGGAAACATCAGGGGCGTGGATTCACGTCTAACTTCTATTATATATATTTATTTATTTATTATTATTAATCATTTTATGTAATCAGAATTAATAAAATTATATTTTTCTATATCATTTATAATGCTAAAGTATTTACATACACATATAATAACATATTACATCCTAACATGTCCATGATCTTAGTTTATAAGAAGAAAATAATACAACTAAGAGTTTTTATAAATTTTACCTTTTTGATCCGAGTTTGGGTGTTCTAAACTCTCTTCCAACACTAGTTTCCGACCTAGGACAGCAAGAAACATTGTTTAGAACAATGTTTAACACTTAAACTAGCTAAAAACGAATTTAACCTTACCTTAAACTCTTGTTTCCAAGCTTTTGAAGTTTGTTAATGGAGTTTTGATTTTGTTCTTGCATGTTGGGTTTATGGAATGGGTTTCGGTTTGTTTGTTGTTATTTTAGTATAGATACAAGTGGTTTTAAAGGCTAGAGAATATGGGTTTTAATCTCTTTGTTGGTTGGTTCATTAGGGGGTTTTTTATAGAGGAAGAAGATGATGAAAAAGAAGGAGAAGGTAGCCTGTTTTGGGGACATGAGTTTGCTTCAGATTTCTCCTCATTCTTATATTGTTTCAACAAGTTATTTGTTGCATTTATTAGATTATCAAGCTGGCTCCATTTGATTGGGGTGTGTGTGTTTTGTTGTCTTTCATTGTGCATTATTTGTGCAAGTTGAAGAAGGATTTCGGCGGCTGCACCTCCAATGTATTCCTAGCCACATATTCAAGCCAATTTGCACCGAATTTGGCTAAGTTTGAAGAGAAAAATATTGCTATATTCATTAGTTAATAATTATCTTAGTTTTAGGATAGTTTATTAAGTTAAACGAGTACAAATAAACAATTATTTAAGAGTTTTATTTTCCAAAAAATTATTTAAAGTTTTTTATTAATGATGTGTATGTCATTGTGTATACGTAACAACATACAGGGAGGAAAAATGAAGAGAAGGTGAAACGTAAAAAAAAAATTTGAAAAAAATGTAAGAAGAATAGGATAAATGGAAATACAAAAACAAGGAGAAGATGATGAATTTATAACCAACAACTGTGTAAGGAGTGGGAAAAAATGTGAACTTGTGAAAAAAAAATTAATTTGTGGGTTAAGTGATACGTATGTTAAATACTGATTTGGGAATATTTTTAGATGAGAAGTTCCATATTCGTGTTATTAAATATTATGAACACTATGGTATATAAGAATTTCTATTAAAGATTTGTATATATATGTTTGAATTTTCCCTATTTGTTGAGGATTTGTCCGCGTCCAGGGGAGAGATTAAATTTGAAAGCGTACGTAACAAAACAAAACAAAGAAAAAAAAGTGCAAGTGAGTTAGCATGTATGGAAATATAAAAACAAAAAGAAGATGATAAATTTATAACCAATAAATATGTAAGGAGTGAGAAAAAATATAAATTATTGAAAAAATAATTTTGTGAATCTAGATGACACGTATGATAAATACTGTAAAGGCCCGATCCTCTAAATCCCGAACTTAGAGTACCGAATCCCCAACCACATATAACGATTGCACATTATATGTAAGGTTGTCCTAAAACTAACAGTTTATGTAAATTGTTTGATCAAATCACTAAATTTTGTAAAGAACTTTTTAAATAAAACAACATTGCCAACATAAGCAATCTATACATATATTACATCAAAAACCATTGCTTTGTGTCAATACTTGACACAACAAAACAATTTCATGATTTCTCAAAACATGAGAAATCCTAATGGATCTTAAGGTCATTACAAAAGAACTTGGCTTAACTAACAAGCCTTCTATACAAAGCTGGTCCTTAGCAAAAGTCTTCTAAAAGTCCCGGGTCATCGGATCCTATTCCTCCCACTCGTCCAGAACCTTTCGAAATCGGACCCATAGCCAAGTCATCGTAATACTCGTCTCCATGACCTGCAAAGTAGCAAAAGTGAGCCAGAGGCCCTACACAATAACCAATGCAAAACAAGTCATCCAATTGATGTAAATGCATCATAAAACAAGTGGTTATCTTTATTACATTTGATCCACAAATCAACAAGAGGGTATTCAAACCCCGGTCACACTCCGGGAATCCAGGGATCCTGAGTAACAACAGCTGCTCAGGGGGTTGATATAAGCAGTCCGAATACTTATATCTCCTATATCTATTTCATAAAGATAATAGCTTCATCTAGGGTTTAAAAGCCGTTGCCCGACTCTACTTAACTCAGTCCATAACATGAGCCTAGTTCACAAGTTCCCATAAACCTTGAACTAAATCATGGTATTTCCCCCTAAGTTTAAGCAAACGTTACACAGATACAATTCCCCCTATCGGCTACCCACTTAACCAAAAGAATCGCTATTGCATCATAGCGTACCATTGCATCATGGTATAGTCATTGCATCATGACTTGGTTAAGCGCCTAGCTAACATGTCATTGCATCATGACAGGTTTGCTGCTCCTCGACCAGATTAAACAGCGTAATAGACATCCAATTCATTCAAATGTTAAATCGATCAATTTAAGTCAAATTAGAAATGTCTGGTCCTAGCAATCATCAGACAAGTTATTGCGTACCTAAACTCGTTAGAATAGAACTAGGATCTCTCGGATAGATTAACCGAAGAATCCTTAACTGTAATAGAAATGTCACAATAATTAATAAATCAACATTTATAATTTCATTCTCACAAATAATACACATTATATCCTATATCACAAATTATCAAAGAAATTCACATAATTGGATATACAATCACGACTAGGCATTTAAACGTCCTAATATATCCCAAACTGCTTACCAAAAACTCAAATACTCAAATAACAACTTGGAAACTTTTAGAAAAAGTTCTCAAAATTCAAAAACTCAGGGGATACGCCGGCACTCAACGCCGGCGGCGTTGGGCCTGTTAACTGTTCTGAAAATGTACACTGTCAACGCTGGCAGCGTTCAAAGCGTACGCCGTCAGCCTTTGTAACCTCGCCGGCTTGCCTTGATCCCAAAAGCCAGCGTACAAGTTAGAAGAAAGAACGCCGGCTGACTTCCTAACGAAAGCCGGTGGCGTTCAGTCGGCTTTAAGAAATTTAGTTCTGTGAACTTTCAACACCGCCTCTACGCCGGCGGCGTAGAGATTCAAATTGCCGGCGTACGTTCTGAAAACAGACGCTGGCAAATCTTCGGCATATAAGCCGGCGGCGTTGCAAACAGCGTTAGGGAAAATCATTCTGTGGGCTTTTCTACACCGCCTCTACGCCGGCGGCGTAGAATCCCCAGATGCCGGTGTACGACAAAAACAAGCATAATCGAAAATTCAAATCCCCTGTTTTCACTTTGTAAAATTACATCTTAAAACACTTCAAAAACTTTCCTCAACTACACTTCAAACTTCATATACTCACTTCACATACACTACTCAATTCTAGCAACTCAAGGCATGAATTCAACATCACTAAACACTTCAAATTCCATTTTCATCAATCTCCACTCTAACTACTTAAACTATCTTTGTTTCATCAAGACACTTCATATCAATACAACAATACATGCATACTTTCACACACTCATATAACACATACATAACTCATTCCATGCATGAACAACAATTTAATCAATCTTAAACTCAATTCATCCAACTATCTATACATCTATCTCAAGAAAGGGAAACAAAACAATAATCACAACAACCTAAACTAAACCAATTCAAATACATACATATATATACCTTGTCTTGAGAATAACTTTGATTTTCAACTTGATATAACCCTAACTTGAGCTTGGAAATGAAGATGGAAATGGAGAAAGAAGAAGAAGAGAAAAAGGAGAAAGAAAAAAATTCGGATAAAATTTTGAGCTGCCTCAAAAAGTAATCAAATTAACTTAATTTTGACTTTTCACTTCCAAAATTACCCCTTAATGCATATATTAACTTTAGGTTGCATTTCACTTTAATTTGAGCTCCATTTAGCTTACATTTAGGGCATAATGCTAATTTAATTACAAGGAACTCAATCAACTAACTTAAGTAAAATTATGGTTGAGTTATTAATCTAATTTAGCTTAACATCTTAATATGCACAAGACAACATTAATAATTCCATTACTCACGCATTAATGCATATAGAACAAAATATTAATATCCACATATACACATACAAAATCTTATATATTAAACTAATAACAACACAAACATACTCATTCAATTCATCTCCTTAAAATAAATTAATAAACACATGAGATTTGATTAAAAAATAAATCTAGGTCATTTCAAATACTGATTTGATAATATTTTTGGATACAAATTTACGTATTAACGATATTAAATATTTCGAATACGGTAGTATACATAGAATCTTTAGTTTAATATTTTTACTTTTCAGTTTTTATACCTGTTATCGTAAATTATATTTTATTTGTTTAAAAGTTTTGTTTCATGGTATTTTGATAAATTAATAATTATATTGTCCTTAATTCGACTTTATTATAAATTTTTAAGATTTGAAATTTAATTTTAATTTTATATTTGTTACTTAGTTCTTTTTACTAATTATAAATTACTAGATTATATCATAATTTTAGTTTTATAGACTCAGAATTATTTAACTTGAAAGTTTTAATTTTTTTTTGAACATTAAAACTTAGGTTCTTAAATATTCAATAGTTTTATTTATTCTTTATTATGAACTTTTAAGGTCTTAGTGATAAAAATTCTTTATTCTAGTTTGTTCATACTTAAAAATTTAAATCGCGAAAAATTTGGAGTGATTTCTGATATTTTTATTATAGTTTTTTTTATGATTCTACATTTTATTTATAAAATTTATTATAATCGGGTTACATAAATTTAAGGAGATTACATTTAGGTTAAGACATATTTTAAAAACATGTTTTCCAACTCAAAAATGAAGTTTTTATTCAAGATATGAAGGGCTCTTAGGATAAGATATGTAACGAATGGATTTTTATAAGTTTAGATAGATTTTATCAAAAGATATGTTTTATGTGAAAAATGAAGGGTATAGATAATAGGTATCGTTAAGTGGTGATTTCTACAAGTTGAAATGAGTTTGGATATGAGTAATGTGTAAAACAAAAAGTAGAATAAATGGAAAATTTTGAGTTAGTAGTCAAATTGTGAAATTCGTAATTTTGAATGAAGGCCATAAGAACACCTATTATCCAAGCTCAAAATGAAAGTTTTATGTAATGAATGGAGTCCTTAAGTAATAGGTACCATAAAGTCTTAAATTTTAATGCATTAAACAAGTTTTTCTCAAAGGAATCATTCAAAAAGTGGATTTTCTAAAATTCGGATTTTTGAGTAAATCATATTGGAAAACATATTTGCAAAGTGTAAAATGCAAATTTTTGTGTAAGAATGAAGTCCTTAGTGGTTATGTATGATTGAGCCCTAATTTTCTAAATATCAAATGATTTTTACTTAAAAGAATCAGTCAAAAACCAATTTTTTTACCAAATTCGGATTTTGGAATCAACCCCACTTGAAAACATATTTACAAAGTGTAAAATGGAAATTTTTATGTAGAAATGAAGGTCCTAAGTAATATATATAATGAAGACTCAATTTTAACAAAAATAATTATATTTTCTTAAGTAATAAATCCAAAACAAATGGAAATGATCAATATTAGAAAACTAGACTTTTCATAAGTAGTTGTTATTGTGGTCTTGCAAAATAAAAAGTTGTAAAATTTCCTTTTAGCAAAAATCATCAAGATCATGCTTACATTAAGCTCATCTCATGACATTCATGTTAGGAAATCACCCATATCGCATGTATAGCTAATTTATATAGTAGGAACATTACAAACAATTACAAAACTATTTTTCGGAATCGGAAACCGTTACTGATCAGATCTGATCCCTCTTTTCCGAGACCTAAATGTTTTCTAAACTTGAAAATAATATTAGAATTAGATAGATCTTTCAAAGTAGATAGAAATCGATATATAATTTGCGAAATTCCGAGTTAAAATGACCAAGTTATGGCCGTTTTAAGTTGGAATTTCTGCTTAGGACGAGAATTACGAATTTGATAGTTCGTATAAGGTCGTTTGGATTAGTTTGAGTAGAAATACTTATTCGAGTATTTCTTCCTTTTTAGGTGATCCTGAATTCGACGATTCCCTACCACCGAATAACTATTACTAGAAGATCGATGATCCAATGGCTGAGTGAGTTTTCTCCTTATTTTGTTACCTTGTTTGTGCTTGTAGTTAGTCGCATTAGAATTATAAGAACAAGATAAAAATCGATATGAATGGGGATGGGATATATGATGAGACTGTGATGAATGTATGCTAAAGAATACTAAAGCATATCGAAACCATGATTCGATTGGATAACTGCACTGTTCATATTATTTCTGTTATGTGTGTGATATTGGTTGGTCACTCTAAAGAATGTATGAATATTTTGACTTAAGAAAAAAAATTAAATTGGTCATGCATTGCATCGGACATATTGCATTGGTAGCATGCTACTCTTACGCAGGTCGATTGGTATGGTCCGTTGATGCCTCGTTTGGATAACAAGCCCGGTGCCAGAGCTCATTCAGGGGTACTAAGGCGCATGTGGATGCATTCTTGGATGAGCCTAGCTGAGTCGAGTGCTAAGAGCCGAGGGCTTAGGGACTAGATGCGATCATGTAGACTCAATACCATTCCTAACCCAAGATACGGAGGGCGTAAATCCGTTCTGTGTGTGGGTTCTGGATACCCATGCATAATTGCTTGCTCATGGTTTGTTCATGCATAACATATGATTGATTATAACTTGCTTGTTATGGTACGAAATTAATGGAATTCTCACTAAGCTAGTGTAGCTTATACCCCAATAGTTGTTTAAATAAACAGGTTATCTCAAGAATGCAAAGTGGGGACCGAATTGGTTGGAGCCGGGAATGACTCCAGGATTTCGGCAAAGAATAAGAATGTTTGAAGTTATAAGCTATTTTTATGATTTGTCTTGTAATAGTTTATGTAGGGAAGTCTGTGGATGAATGTAATTGAAGTTTAATGATTCGTATTTTGAAGTATAGCGATTCGTATATGAAGTATAGTGATTTGTATCTGGAGTATAGTAAATTTTATTTCCTTTACATTATTACTCAATTGTATCAACATAAAATGTATCATTCCGATGTGTCTCCTTTATCTGTTAGACGCCTTGTACATAGTATGGAAGCCTTCGCGTGACTGAGGTGGTCATTCTTAGGCTTTAATATTGTGTATGGCGGACTGCCACGTTTAGGGTACCCTTTGAGGCGTGACAATGGGTATGTATATAATATTTTGTACTTGTGAATAGTAATAAATAGTAGGTAAGACATCTACTTTACCGGTAGTAAGGAAAATACGGAAAAAGGCTATAACTGTAATTTTTATAATCCGAAAAATTATAAAATATATATTTTTGAAATCCTTATAAAATTTCGGTTCTAAAGAGTATCCCGAAATATTTTTCTAAGTTTCTAGTTCCGGGGCTCATTTTTCCATAATGGAGCTCGGGAAAGCCCGGAATAGAAAATTTTTCAAAATCGAAGCTTTTCATGACTTGAAATATACTTTAAAGCAATAATCCACATTAAATTATTCTATAGAGGTTCTTTGATATATAATTCGAAGAAAAGCCGGACCTAGGGTTCCTAGGTTGCTAGTTGTCACGCCCCAAAGGGTACCCTAAACGCGACAGTCCACCACACCCGATATTTAAACTTATGGATGACAACCTTAGTCATACCATGAGTTTACATATCGTGTGTAAGGTGTACTCACACAACTTTTAGGATCACACTTTGATTCGAGTAGTCTTAAGAAAGCATACATAGCATTAAGAATATAAATCACAACAAGATAAATAGTTAAACTTTACAAAAGCCAAGGGGGCATACCCCCGCCAAAATAATAGGAGTCTACATCGTTTAGCTCCGATTACATATATATGAATTTATATTAAAGAGATTTTCCTAGAAGTCCACGCCTATACTAGGTCCCGACTTCCTCAAAAGCTCTTTAATCCAATGTAATAAACCTGCACAATGTGTTCTCTCGGAACATCCAAAAATAGGAACACTGCAACAAAAACTATTGGGGTATAAGCTAATGCTTAGTGAGATTCATTTTCTTCAAGTAACATGCCCGACCAAACTAAAATATCTATACAAGCAAGTATAATTAAGCAACCATATGAATGCACAAGCATATGAGCAAACAAGCATATGACTTTCCGGTAGTCATAAGTGAATGAATTTTTGCCCTCCATTCGGGGTTTGGGGTAGTTCATAAGACATGCAACTACAATTCCAAAGTTGGTCCATAAGACATGCAACCATTGTCCCAATCTTAAGTGGGGTAGTCCATAAGACATGCAACCACAATTTTTAATGTTGGTTCATAAGTCATGCAACCATAGTTTCATTATTCGAATGGGGTGGTCCATAAGTCATGTGACCCTAGTCCCCTTTCATTAAAGACCCGCTGCCTCCCGAGTACACCTTTGTCCCACCAAAGACATTCTCGACAATGATATAAGACTCACTACGTGATATGCATGTACAATTTATTCATATAATCATGGTATATTAATTAGATAATTTTAAAAGCGATCATACCGATTTCAGACACTCGAAGTCTATACTAGTTCATACAGAGTTATTGCAACAAATCTTGCCTCGATATACTTATCGTTCATTCATGCAAGTTTAGATCACCATTCAACCATAATTTATCTTTGCCTAAGTCTAATGCCACTACTACTACAAGCACATCCAAGAGCATAATTAATTGAGAAATGAACTCACTTGTCCATGTAGTGAAAATCCACTAGTCGTAATAGTCCTCGGGAAGTGGTAACCCGTCCTCCAATTCACCTAAGTACAAAGAATACCCTCAATGAGCATCTCTTATGAAGTTCTATTGAACTTAACAATTTTATTTACTAAGTTCGTCAATTTCCGTCTAGGTTGAATCCTTAACTTGAAAAGGTCATATCTAACTCATTTTAACTCGGAATTTAGCTTATAATATACCGATTTATACCTACTTCGAAAGAGCTATCCATTTCTAAAGTTAATTCAAACATTTAAGATCAATTAGGGGTCGGAAACTTACTGTACAGTAGGATTGCGAAAATTCCAGATTTGAGCCTTTGCGAAAAATTGCCATATCTACTCTATTTAACTACTTAGGTTAACTCATATTAGTCCTAAACTTGCAAGGAGATCCTCTAAAAAAAATTAAGAGATTACATACTTATTTAATCCCAAACACAATGTTCAAAAGAAACTTCTAAGAATCCATATTCATAAGACCGAAATTCACAAGTTGAAACTCATTGACTTGTTTTGAGTAATTCCTTTACTAAACTCACTTAGTTCAATGAAAATAATTTTTCCTATATTATGTATCATCAAGCATTCCATTTTCAATATAAAATACTTGTTTTGAGATCAAAAAGAAGGTTTTCAAAATTGGTCTCTCATAATTACGAATTTCCACTTGAAACTTACAATGAAAACAAGACCTAAATATTGTCTTCTACAAAGCACTTGATTTATGCAATACTTCTTAGGAAAACCCATTCAAACTTATGAAAATCCATTCCTTAAGATATCTATATCAAGAGCCTCTTATTTTTTGTCTAAATCTTCATTTAAAGTTGATTGATGGGTTCCAAAAATAGGTCTTGGTCTTGATCCGAATTTTCATAAATTTATTTTGGACATATCTCTTGAGAAAATTCATCAAAACTCATGAAAAACAACCCATTACATATTATATCCTAAGAACCCTTCATTTCTTGAATAAAATCCTCATTTGTGAGTTGAAAACATGTTTTTATTTTGGATCTTTGTCTTGATCCGAAAATACAATTTTTGTTTTTGAAAATAAACTTTGAAAATCAACTTTGATTCTTGCAAGATGAAGCCTTGATGATATACATCCATCAAACCTTCATTTTCTTAACAAAAGCTTCCATTTTAAGACTTGAAAGAGGGTTTTTAAAATAGGGCATTGACAAGTTACGAATTTTTCTTTTTCATTCCAACTTGAATCTAAGATCTACTCAATATATATCCATGAAAGCATAAGAAAAACTTAGTAGTAGCCTTGAACTCTAGATCTACACATAAACATAACTAAAGCTTGATAAAACTCTAGATCTACAATTACACAAAACAAGAAGATAAACAAGCCTTCCATATAACAAAAATACTAAGAACAAAAGAGATCATCATCTAGAGGAGTGTTTCACTTCTTGGCATCATCATCCATAGCCTTTTAAGCTTGTGGAATGTCCTTTGATGCATGAAACATCCATGGTATCATCCTAGAACATCTTATAAGAGCAAAAAGGAAAGATTACCTCAAATAATTGCAAGAAATATATGTGGAAGCAAGAAAAAAATGGGGCAGCTTGTTTATGAGAAGACAAGCCAAGAAAGAGAAAAAGAGAGGGAAAAAGAGAGAGGAAAAATATAGGGTTTGTAAAGATGAAAGAGAGAGAGAATAAGATGTTTAAATAGAGAGTTAAGTGTGTTAAATAATTTAAAAAAAAATAAAACCATCAGCTGCAAGGAGGGGGCTGGCGTGATTTGATGGTGTGGGGGAGTGTTTAGTTTGATTTTAACTTGTATTTTGAAAGTGTAACAAGTTGCATCCATTTCTAACTAAAATAGACTTTAAAATATCAAATAATATTAAAAATAATGAAAGTGGCTAATTTTATGGGGAATGGGCAGCTGCAATTTTGGGAAATGGAGTGTAAGAAAAAGCAAAAGAAGACATAATAATGTGTAGTAATGATAATGTATGTGTACTTGAGGTATGGGTTGATAAAGTGACTTTTTGAATAAGAAAATTTAAAAAAATTAAGAAAAATATTTTTATTAAGTGCAGAATTTTTATGATTTAAATAAAATAATCAATTAAATTATTTTTAGAAATTTAACAATTTAGTTACCGGTAAGAGTAAAATAAGCTTATATGAGCTATAACTGATATTTTTAGAATCCGAAAAATTCTAAACTTGATATTTTTGAAATCCTTATAAAAATACGAGTCTAAAAATATTAAAGATATATTTTTAATTTTCCGAGCCCCGGGACACGCTTTCCAAAGCAGTATCCAAACGGGTTCGAAATAAGCCGAAATGAACCATCTGATATTTTTAATAATCAAATATTATTACGGACTATTCTAAACACTTTAATTATTTTTCGACTCCTCGATTTACGAACTCGGGTTTTCAGGATCTAAACTGTAGGGTTTTACTCAAGATCCGTTGACTTAAGGTCTCCGGTAGACTTTCCGGCTTAAGGTTTAGGGCTTAGAAAACAGGGTTTACACTAGTACTAATCCTATTTAGGATTTTGGTTTCCGATTTATGGAGTTTGCTCAATTACTAAGAAAATCGGGGTTTACAAGAAGTCTGCACTATATTTCACTCTTAGACTTGAGGGAAAATAATTCTCCAAGAATTTTCGACGGAAAGACTCTCATGTAACGAGTGGAGCTAAGCTTCTTCTTTTGGAGTCCCACCAGACTCTTGCATTATACCTCAGCATATACGTCTCATATTCCAACCGCAAATATGGTGGAATCTCATAAGCAGCAAAGGAACGCTCTATTTGAGCTAGCCAGTCCTCGACTTCATCGGGCTTACTGAATGCCCCGTTAAAATACCGGTTACTCTTAATAAAGTCCGGTAAGAAGCTTCGATGAGACCTTTGATATGGTGGAGTGGTGGTAAATGTGCATTTTAAGAATGCTCCTCTTGTGGAGTGGGGACCTCGGCAGTCACTTCTCGGAGATCTGCAGGTAGTGGAGCAAAATCCATGACACTTTGTCCTTGATGCGGGTTTTGATTTTGATTTTGGTTTTAGATGAATGTGTTTAAAAGATTGGCCAATTGCCCAATCACATTCATCTTATCATTTTTTGGGTTCTGGGGTGCTACTCCCTGTTGGTTTGGTTAGGACATAGCAGGTTGGTTGAGTTCGTTCGGGAGAGGTTCTTGCTCAAGATTACGAATCCATCGATTTCGTTTATTTGCACATTATTTAGTAAGTTTTAGTGTCTTTTTAATGTTTTCAAATTTGTAAAAGTTAATTCATCAAACAAGGTTCGTGACTTTAAGAAAATTTGAGAAATCATAATTTTTGAAATGTAAATCAATTTTATGAAACTTCATATAATCATAAGGAAACCATAAAACAAAGGAACTCATATATAAAGAAATAAATTCACAAGCTCAGAATAATGGTATGAATGAATGAGTGCTCATGCGACTATATGTGGTTAATGCCATTTATAGCTAATGCACAACATGCTTGTTCATCAAAGAATAATAATTTCCTTCCTTTGAAATAAAACATGATCCTTCATTACTTAGCAAGCCATACAAGGAATTACATTAGAATTTTTCAGTTTACAAAATTTGGCAAGCTACTAATCTAGTCTTGGTCCAAGACATCATTTTTTTTAGCTGAAACTAAAACAAAGCTACAAGAAAAGAAAGGAACAGAATACTAAACTGTCTAAAGAAACCTAAGGCAAATTGGCATCCCGCATTGTTGAAAGCCCCGGAAAATTTCAATAAATAATTCCAAGATGAACTTCGAAAATAAAATAAACCCGCATGTTGCTTCATTGAATTTATCAAGGAAGAAGAGGAAGAGATATAATAGGAATAAAAGCAACAAAGGAAAAAGGAATCGAAGTTCTTTAGGAACATCTTCGTCCGAAAATCTAGTCTACAACCCTCCCACATATGTAGTGTATGAAGAAGCTAGTGATGAGGAGCTGGAGTCCTTTGCCATGGAAGGAAGCGAGGATCAAAGATGCAACTCGGTATCAGGTTAGCGCTATACCCTTAGACTACCGCATATTCTTTCCTGCCAATAAAATCAAGGAGACAGGTTGTTAGAAATACCCTCGGATTAAATTGCTATACTAAAAATAGGAAAGCCCGAGACCATTAAAAGCTAGAAAGAGCCAATGATGGAAACTAAATAAAACTCGATTAATTTAACGAATTCCAAGACACCCCTCTTACGACCTCGTGTAAATGAAGAACTTTGAAAGATTGCAAATCTATGATGATCGTTACATAAAATTAAAACTTCAGAAATCAAATCTCAATTACCAAACTCCATAAGAACTTCACAAGTAATAATTATACAATAAAGCAATGAGATCTCTTGATTTCAATCTCATCAAGATGATCACGATGATAAGAGTTTAAAACCATGATGACTTTAATTGTTTAGAGAAATATGGATCTCAAAGCACAATATTGTATATACAGCTACATAAGAATGGAGAAGCAAATCCATAACCTTCGTTGGTCAAAGTAATCGAGTCATCAAAGGTCATGTCGTCGTAAGCCGTCTAGTGTCGATCGAGTCGAGTCGTCTGTGGTCTTGAGTCAAGTCCGTGTCGTTTTCCAAAAGAGTTGTGTAAGTAAAGGTTGGAATCGCTAAGCCAAATCTCATAAATTTGTATGTGCTATATTTTGTAAAATATCTATCATACAAAATTTAGAAATGATACAAACCAAAAAGCATAAATCGGTGCTGGAGATATAATTTGAAATCCACAATCTTTCCTCAATAAATGATACAAATGTAACAAGTTTTGCGGACAAAACTTTCTTTAAGGTGGGGAGGATGTAAGCCCCGGAAAATTTCAGTAAATATTTCCAAGATGAACTTCAAAAATAAACCCTAAAAATCACTCCAAATTAAAACCGAACTTCGACAAGTTTTAAATCACGAACGAATCTAGAAATCTCTTAATCTTGAGGAAAATAAGTATAAACCCCGGTTTTCCTCGTAACCAAGATGACTCGAGAACCGGAAACCAAAACCCTAAACCGGAATAGCTTAAGATGGGAGTGAGACCTAGGAACCCTGAATCTGGCTTTCCCTTGGTTTCCAATTAAGAAGCTTTTGTAAGAAAATTTAATCTTGAATATAGTTCTTGAATATATTTCAAACCAAGAAAAGATCAGATTTTGAGAAAATTTCAATTCCGGGCCTTCCCGAGATCCGTTACAGAAAAATGTGCTTGGAACTTGAATTTCAAAAATTTACTTATGAATACTCATTTGAATCGAAATTAAATAAGGATTTCAAATATAAATTTCATAATTTTTTGGTTTATGAAGAATATAGTTATAGCCCTTTTATTCGTATTTTTCTTACTACCGATAATTAAGTTGTCTTAATTACTATTCATTACTATTCACAAGTACAACCTACTACACTCACAACCCATATCCTACTCTTACATCCTTACAAACACTCAATTACATTTTCTTTTCCAAAAACTATTTGTCTCTAAATAATTATTACAATTTATGACTTTTAATACATAAAACTATCAAAACCAATTAAACAAAAATCAAACCCTCTCCCCCATGAGCATGGCCGGTGTGATCTTCCCAAATTGGTCCCCTTTGTGCAATTTTTTTAATTATTTTTATCTCATTTAACCTAATTCCACTTCATATATAAACCACTTTTTTTTCTCTCTCTCTTCATTTTTCTCATTTCAAATTTTCCTAAAGGTAGAAAACTCTCATTTTCTCTCCCTCCCACACTCCTTGTGTCGTAAGCCTCAATGGCTCTATACACACACACACAAAATTTTTTTTTCTTCCTTTTGTCTTCTATTTTTACCTTACGTAAAAGAACTTTGCTTTTTTTACCTTTAGATCCTTGAAATGGCAAGGATATTCTTGAGTATTTCCATTTAAAGATCCCCATGAGCTCTTGCTAGGGACAAGGAAATATTAATACAAGAATACCAAACCATCACAAAATATATCTGCATTTAAACAAGCTTTCATGCCATAAGCTTCATGATCATCCATCTAAAAGTTGTTTTGAACAAAAGACCTTCCATAAAAATTTAGTTTTTATGTTTTCAAAACCTCTTTAAGCATTTAAGATGGTAGATCTATCATTTTACCATCCATATTCATGTAGGCATTTAAGATCTCATCTCCATTTTGAGTTTTTGTGCATTAATAGTCATCAAGACCTTTGTCTTGAGTAAATAAACTTGCTAGTATATAGATCTCTAGCTAAATGAGTCAAGGAAACCAAAAAGAAAAACTCTTTTCAAGAAATGAAATAGGGTAAATTCGGATGACATGGAAAACCTAGCTTAAAAACCCTTTTATCAACTTCAAAACATGTATTTTATAAGAAAAATAAAGCCTATAGGTGATAGATTGTTTGATTAAACTTTCATGAGTTTAAATGAGTTTTACAAGGAAAATATTTAAAACAAGAGATGAAGTCAAAAAGAAATTTTGGGTTGAAAGTTCTTATAAGCAAAATTCGTAATACTCAATAGGTGGTTAGAAAACACTAGTTTTCCAACCTCAAAAAGGTATTTTCTTAAATAAATGAAGTCCTTAGGGTATAAGTAAAGTAAATGCCTAAAGTTCTATGTATAAAGTGCATTTTTTCTAAGAGAATCAACTTAAAAAAATAATTTTTGCTAAATTCGGATTTTTGGATCAACCCTATTATAAGACTCACTTATAAGTTTACAAATGAAGATTAATTTGAGAAATAAAGGTCTTAGGATATAGTTAATGTAGGGGTCAATTTTTCTTTAGAGTAAATAGAATTTTCCTAAGGAATTTCCTTAGAACAAGTAAGAGTGACCAAGTGTATCAAATCTACTAGTTAACAAATGGCATGAAATGGTTTCCTAAGATAAAGGTTATTTAAATTTTTTTAATCTAAAAATTCATAAGAACTTAGGTACATAAGAATTCTTATCATGACATTCATGATAGGGAAATTCATTACCATGGCATTCATTTTCATTTTACACTTAGGAACCTCAAGAGCATTCATGAAAATCACATTTTTGGAATCAACATACCCGCTGGTTAGAACTGATCCTTCATTTCTGAGACTTAAATATTTTCAAAACTTGATTTAAACATCAGATTTAGAAAGTTCTTTCGAAGTAGATAGAAATCGATATAAAATTTGCGAAATTCCGAGTTAAAACGACCAAGTTATGGCCATTTTAAATCGGAACTTCGGAAATGACGCGAATTTCGATTTCACTAAGTTGTCTTAGAGTTTTGACATTCTTAGATGGTAGAATACTTATTAGGGTGTTTCTTTTGTGTTTAGGCGAACCTGAGGACGTCGAATCTTTACTCCCGGATTATTACTACTAAGAGACCGGCGAACTAATGGCGGAGTGAGTTTTCTCTTCCAATTCGTTTATTGTATGTGATTGATGATTTAGTACACTAGAGTGTAGGTCAAGAGAAATGAATATGTAGGGTGGGGAATAATGGGAAATTGTATGTTGATGATGATATGAGAACTAAAATAAGAATATCGAAACCGGGTGATAATTTCTGGTTGTGTAGTTGGTTATGTTGTATTGTTTGAGAAATTGTTCGATCGCCTGAATAAAATGACTTAATCAACTATTCAGAATAATGCCAAATTCGACATATGCATCATAATGGGAAGAAGCATTAGCATTGGTTGTTTCGTGATCCATAAACGAGATTAATTGGTTGGTTAATCATGATCCATAAACGAGATTAATTGTGGGTTAATCGTGATCCAGAAACGAAATAATTGTTGGTTACCCATGAACCATAAATAGCATAAAGTTAGTACCACAGTATTCGTTAATATGCTAACCCGGGATGGAGGGAACAAGTCCATCCACATATGATTTCCGGTTAGTCATATGTATGTTGATCTCATGTTATTAGTGCATTCACTCGCTTGTATAATCACTTGTTTGAATTGTTGTGACATGAATGTTATTGTGGAAGATTTCACTCACTAAGCTAGTTAGCTTACGTCCCTACAGTTTCTTCCTTTTGTAGCTACCGAATATATGGCTTAGACAGCGTCACCCGACCGCGCAGGTACAAGAGCTAGGAGTTTCCCTTAGAAGTTGGAATTTCTGTTTAGATTTCCATAGAAAACTTTTAAGACTTTGGATGACTGTATAAGACCACTAAATATTCTTTTGCGGGGGAATGCCCCTTAGTAAATGTAATATGTATTTTGCATCATGAGTTATATCCTATTGCTAATACATGCCAATTTAAGCTTTTATCTCCATTCGAACTTGTATTCTATTGTTGTAAAGGTACGCCTTACATCTATACGAGGCCCTTGAAGGACTAAGGTGGTAATTCGAGAGTCTTATATGGCATATGGCGGACTGTTACTTTAAGGTACCCTATGGGGCGTGATATAGAATCCTTAGAAACAAAATAAGAACTCAACATACTTCAATTCCAAACCACTACTTACGATAAATTCCATACGTAAGTCCGATTTATAAAATCGGGTAATATAAAGCCAAAAACAATTATTAAAAAAAGTAAATAACGATTAACTTTCAAAATGAAACCCAATTCAGGAATTCCGAAACATTGAGATATTAAATACTTACAAAAATAAAATTTAAAATAATTTTTTCTGAAACTAAATATGTTGTATAAACGAAAAATGTCAGTTTCCAAATTGGAACAGATTTAAACTGGAAAATCTCCCGGAAACCCTAAGTGGAATACAATAGTTTAAGTTCGGCAATCTAGCGCCCCTAACCCTAGAGACCGAGGTGTAGTTTAAATGTGTAGAATAGCTCGTAGTAATATAAGTTTGTTTAAAAATATCATATTGGTAAATTTTTCACTTATTTTGAACCGTTCGGATACAGACTTCGAAAAGCGTGTCCTAGGACTCGAGATATCAAAAATATACCATTAGTCCTGTCAGACTCGTAATTTCATAAGATTTCCAAATAATCAGTTATACAATTTTTTGGGTTATAAAGTATAGTTATAACCTTTTTATCGTA